>JAXDDW010000203.1:112500-115000 GCA_034670385.1 Hoplostethus mediterraneus
ACCGTTGTTTTACATGACCAACGGAGTGATAAAACACGAGCATCGACTAGGAAGGTTTCAACGCAGCGACGTGTTTACACCGTGTCACTACACACAGCCGCGATTCAAACCAAGGATGAAAACCACACATCTGCAAAAGAGTACGCTTCTTCACTGCCGCTCATCCCTTTAAATGATACCGTTTTAACGGGTTTGCAAGGTCATGAGAGTCACGCAAAACACATAAACAACCACGTGAAACCACGCGCTTCATCATGTCGGAAAACAACAACAGAATTGCGGTTGCGTGGTTTTTCTCCGACAGCAGTAAGAGGTTTCCAACGGTAATGGTTAATGTGCTGAGTCATCCTTGACCGTTCATTTATCTGTTTCTCCGTCCGACGCTGACAAACGACCCGTTTCTGCTTTCCCATATTCCTCAACGTTGTGTGTCCTTGCAGCGGTTCTGCAACGCTGTGAAGTTGAGTTGTCTGAACATAAACTGCCCGTCTGTTTCTGTTCTTCAACACTAAAAACTGTCCAGCTGCAACACTGTAAAAGTGTGTGTATATAAACTGACCCTCGGCTGTTGTTCTTTGCACTGTGCAGCATGGCGCGTGTCTCTACGTAGAAACAGTTTGTAAGGTTGTGTGGTTTTTGAAAATCCTCGGTCCTCGTTTTTTCTCAAAGTACTTTGTCTCGCTCTAGTGGCGGTTCCTAGTTCCTGCGCTGCTCCTGGTCTTTCCTGCGCTGTTTCTCCTTCTGTTTCTCCAGCTTGTCCAGAGCCTTGCGCTCCTTCTCTGCCGCAGCGTGGATGTCTTTGATGCGACGCTTCAGGGCGCTGCGGTCCGACGAGTTGACCACGCCCAGGCCCTGGAGACGAGAAGCTCAATTATTCTATATAGTAGAGGAATAACCTGACAGAACCTCAAATACTGATGAAGAAATCCTGAATAAAGAACATCAACAAATAAAGATGCTTTGATTGAGTACCAGAAACACAGGTACTTGGTGTACACCACACCACCTCCATGTCACATGGGAAAGCAACCTCGAACTCTTCTGGGGAACTAAACAGGTTCCTGCTAAGTACCCAAAAGTTTCAGGTTGCTATGGAGATGGAGTAAACATCACCTAGAGCCACTGATCTCTGATCAGTCTCTTCCTCTTCCTGGAGGATTTCCTCCCACTGCTCCTGACAGGACTCAGGTCCTGACAGCATCTCAACTGGATTCAGGTCAGGACTGAATCTACTCAACGTTGGTCGTCCAGGTCCAGAGGAAGACATTTGTTCCATTTGTATATTATTTGTCTCTCAGTGGACCGATGGAGTCCAAATCTTTTTGATTTGACTTTATAACCTTCCCCAGACTGACTGATGCATGATGGTCTAAATTCTGTTCCAAGACAAGAATACAAATCTGGGGGAAACTCTTGAATGAATATTGGCACAAAACGCTTGAAATGTTACAAAAAAAATAAAAAATAAAAATAGGATTCCTGGATGTCAAACATCCCTGAAAAAAATGGAAAGAGTGGCCATGTTTTCATCCAAACTCAGAGAAATGCACTTGGTATTATACTGATGCACCTTTACATGGGAGCCACAGCAGGTATGAACATCATGGTGAACAGGTACATGACGGCCTGAGTCACTACTGACCTGACAATACTACTGATCTCACTACTACTACTGACAATACTACTGATCTCACTACTACTACTGACAATACTACTGATCTCACTACTACTACTGACAATACTACTGATCTCACTACTACTACTGACAATACTACTGATCTCACTACTACTACTGACAATACTACTGATCTCACTACTACTACTGACAATACTAGTGATCTCACTACTACTACTGACAATACTAGTGATCTCACTACTACTACTGACAATACTACTGATCTCACTGCTACTACTGACAATACTACTGCATCACTACTGACCTGACAATACTACTGATCTCACTACTACTACTGACAATACTACTGATCTCACTACTACTACTGACAATACTACTGATCTCACTACTACTACTGACAATACTACTGCATCACTACTGACCTGACAATATTACTGATCTCACTACTACTACTGACAATACTACTGCATCACTACTGACCTGACAATACTACTGATCTCACTACTACTACTGACAATACTACTGATCTCACTACTACTACTGACAATACTACTGCATCACTACTGACCTGACAATACTACTGATCTCACTACTACTACTGACAATACTACTGATCTCACTACTACTACTGACAATACTACTGCATCACTACTGACCTGACAATACTACTGATCTCACTACTACTACTGACAATACTAGTGATCTCACTACTACTACTGACAATACTAGTGATCTCACTACTACTACTGACAATACTAGTGATCTCACTACTACTACTGACAATACTACTGATCTCACTGCTACTACTGACAATACTACTGCATCACTACTGACCTGACAATACTACTGATCTCACTACTACTA
>JAXDDW010000203.1:125000-245000 GCA_034670385.1 Hoplostethus mediterraneus
GCAGCAGCAGGATCCCCGA
Organism: Hoplostethus mediterraneus; assembly: GCA_034670385.1. Lineage (NCBI taxonomy): Eukaryota > Metazoa > Chordata > Actinopteri > Trachichthyiformes > Trachichthyidae > Hoplostethus > Hoplostethus mediterraneus. Next base: position 125,020 of record JAXDDW010000203.1, read on the forward strand.
CCAGTAATCTGTTAGGCACTGCTAGCTCAAAGAAAGGACCTCATCCTCATGGTGACACGCTTCAGTTTCCATGTTCACCCCGAGAGCCTCCATTCACAGCTTCTCTCTTTCAGTGTTTTCAATGGAGAGGATGTGGCGTCGCACCGTCTCCTGAGCTTCCCATGGGTTTCCGACAGGCGTGTAGCAGCTGCAGATGCAGCCGTTTAGCGCCGCTCGCTAAAAAAGACGCTTAGGTTTCTGCACCGAGACGCCATCTTCACAGCACCGGTTCCAATTTCAATAGAAAGGACAGGAAACAGGAAGTGTGTGTTACGCATTCCTGACAGCGCTGAGAACTTAGCGTGTTTCAGCGCGACTAGCTAGCAAGGAGGAAGACATCTCTCCGGACTTCACGCTCTTTTCCAAATGGCGGCTCACATCTTTATTTGTTCTTTATCTATTCTAGGATGTAACACATATCCAACACCAGTAGGAAGAATAAATACGATCACAGAACTAAAACAAATGTCACATCCATATTTGCTTCCAACATATTTCAGTCACCATATGTGCGTTGAAGTTTTGACCTGGGAAACCTTCAGCTCGGACCAGGAGGACCAGGAGGACCAGGAGGACCAGGAGGTGTCCTTGCTCTCTGCTCAGAGCCAAATAACTCCCTCACAGGCGGGATGGAGATGGAGGCCGGAGGTAATGGATGCTGACATGCTGTCCTACAGCAGAGGAAGACACTGTCACACCCTGTCTCTCTGCCCCTGACTCACCCTGTCTCTGCCCCTGACTCACCCTGTCTCTCTGCCCCTGACTCACCCTGTCTCTCTGCCCCTGACTCACCCTGTCTCTGTCCCTGACTCACTCTGTCTCTCTGCCCCTGACTCACCCTGTCTCTCTGCCCCTGACTCACCCTGTCTCTCTGCCCCTGACTCACCCTGTCTCTCTGCCCCTGACTCACCCTGTCTCTCTGCCTGACTCACTGTCTGTCTACTCTGTATCCACACGTTGTAAAGAACAGGATAATAATCATAATGGTAAAACATTATTATCCATAACTGTAGAAGTAATGCACAGTACAAGTAACTTGTAATGTGAATAATATTAGTAGAGTATCAATAATAATATAGTCAATATATTACATGACTGATTACAATTTCACAATTTCAGTAACATGTTACATTTTGAATGTATCCACTCCAACCCTGATAAGTGGAGGTGTGAAAAGGCAGGCTGGTTATTGATTATTGATGATTGGTTATTGGTTATTGGCTGGCTATTGAGTCAATGCTGGTATGTAATTGGACGACTGCCTTTTGACATGTGGTGATTTTAAACGTGATGCTGCTCTGATCGTATTCTGGTTTGTCTTGGCACCGTCTTCCCCCAGCGTCGCAACACATAGAGGGCTTTTATTGTGAAAGGGAAGTAAACCTGACATACGTCTTCATTATCTCACGGGGAAGGAAGGGGGCGGGGCTTGACCACCGCGGGCGGCTGCAGCGTGGAGGCGGAGTCAGACGCTGATTCATTCTGACAGGGTGACCTTCTACCCTGGGACAGGTCTGTCTGCTGCCTGTCTCTCTCTCTGTCTGTATGTCTCTCTCTCTCTCTGTCTGTCTCTCACCCAACACACCCTGCCTGTCTCTCTCTCTCTCTCTGTCTGTCTCTCTCTGTCTGTCTGTCTCTCTCTCTCTGTCTGTATGTCTCTCTGTCTGTCCCTCACCCAACACACCCTGTCTCTCTCTCTCTCTGTCTCTCTCTCTCTCTGTCTCTCTCTCTGTCTGTCTGTCTCTCTCTCTCTCTGTCTCTCTCTGTCTCTCTCTCTCTGTCTGTCTCTCACCCAACACACCCTGCCTGTCTCTCTCTCTGTCTGTCTGTCTCTCTCTCTCTCTCTCTGTCTGTCTCTCACCCAACACACCCTGTTACTATATAACAGAGTAAATGTAAATCTAAAACCCTTAGAAGCTGCAGTGTAGGATTCTCTCATGTTGAGTGCCCTCTTCCTCTTCCTCTTCCTCCTCCTCCTCCCACTCATACCACTGAACACCATCAAATATTGAACATGTTGACCATTACCCCTCCTGACCCCTACAGCAATCTGGACACACACACACACACACACACACACACACACACACACACACTCACTCAGACCTGGATGTTAGCGGTGGTGCAGCAGTATGAAAACATGGCGCTGCTCTCTGCTTCCTGTCAATCACCCGACGCCCACAGGAAGACATGGACGTCTAGCGCCTCACAACCTCGGTTTGACGCCATCAAGTTTGTAAAAAAACGACGACAAACAAGTAAATGTTAATAAAAAATCAAATCTACTCCCTCGTGAAACATCATTTGGGGAAATTCGATTTGTCATTTGGTCTTAGTGCAGCTTTAAAGCCCCAGAAAAATTAATATATGATATGAAAGTTTAGTGTCTAATTAATGTGAAAATAAAGGTTGATAAATATGAGAAAAGCTGGTTCAGATGAGTGGGGGTCAGAACAGGGGGGTTGAAGTGGGCGTGGTCTTTTCTGACATTTATGACGCAGAGAATTCATTCATCCAATCAGTAAACAATGCACGTCAGTTGTCCCGCCCCCAACAGGTGCAACAGCTTGACAGTTTGACATGGGCGGAGCTATCCATCTTGTCAGGATGTCAATCAAATCCTGATCTGACACGCCCACACAGTCCTGAGAAATGATACAGATAAATGATGTTTTTGAACGAGGTTTTCTAATATTTCTGAACGTTTATTTTCACTCAGATTTTTGTGGATGTTTAATTAGACACTAAACTTTGAGATCATATATTCATTTTTACTATTTCAAGACAAGTTTCCTGGGGCTTTAAACATTAATTATCTCTCTCTCTCTCTCTCTCTCTCCCCACCCCCACAGTGGGCTGACAGCAGCACCTCTCAGTGTTTCCCCAGGGAGGGGGAGGGGAGGGGGGAGGAGGGGGGAGGGGAGGGGGGAGACGCAGATGCAGACCAAACAAGATATTACAGCGACGGTGGTTTTAAAAGCAAGAGATATTAAATTAGAGGAGAAGGGAGAGAGAGAGGAATTATATTACTGCTGGGGGAGGCGGAGAGGGAGAGAAAGGGGGAGGACAGACAGAGGAGGGAGAGAGAAATCGTATTAGAGGTGGGAGGATGGAGAGAGAGAGAGAGAGACATTACACATTATTGGAAGTAGGATGAGATGGACAGACAGAAAAAGAGGAGGCAGACAGACAGGTGGTTTGTCTAAATGGAGAGAGGGAGACAGAGAAAACGAAGGTGTGGAACGTCTAGCTTACAGGACGGAGGGATGGAAGAGAGGAGGAAGAGAGGAGGAAGAGAGGAGGAAGAGAGGAGGAGAAGGAAAGAGAGAATACATGTAGACGTAAAGAGACATGGCGGGAGGGCCGGCGGCAGGGAGAGAACGGAGAACAGGTCAACCATTCAAGCTTGATCATCCAGGGACGTCTGCTGAGCACTGACGTCAGGCTGGGAGCCGCCCAGTCCAGGACTGCAGTCCAGGACCGGTACGACCGCAGTCCAGGACCGCAGTCCAGGACCGCAGTCCAGGACCGCAGTCCAGGACCGGTACGACCGCAGTCCAGGACCGGTAGGACCGCAGTCCAGGACCGCAGTCCAGGACCGGTACGACCGCCACAGTCCAGGACCGGTACGACCACAGTCCAGGACCAGTGGTCACAGAGCAGCTGCTACTGGATCAGCTGCTGGGAGGACCAGGGCATCAGGAGGGGCAGGTGTCACCCCAGTTCACCTCGCTACTGATATAGGGGACGATCAGTGCCGAGGTTTCACGTTGCTGCTGGTATATTTTGTGGTTTCCAAATAGCTTGTGGAGAAAGAGGCTCCGCCCCCCCAAAAAGGCAAACCTGGAGTCATAAGTGAAAGGGCTCATGGTGTCATGTGATCATGTGATCATGTGATCATGTGATGTGTTCACGGGGGGTTGGGTCTGCAAAAGGAAGAGAGGAGGAAGAGAGAGGAAGAGAGAAGGAAGAGAGAAGGAAGAGAGGAGGAAGAGAGAAGGAAGAGAGAGGAAGAGAGAGGAAGAGAGAGAAGAGAGAGGAAGAGAGGAGGAAGAGAGAAGGAAGAGAGGAGGAAGAGAGGAGGAAGAGAGGAGGAAGAGAGGAGGAAGAGAGAAGGAAGAGAGGAGGAAGAGAGAGGAAGAGAGGAGGAAGAGAGGAGGAAGAGAGGAGGAAGAGAGAGGAAGAGAGGAGGAAGAGAGGAGGAAGAGAGGAGGAAGAGAGGAGGAAGAGAGGAGGAAGAGAGGAGGTGTCTGTCTGTCTGAGTTGTCACGTTGAATAGAACAGAGCTGCAAACAGCTGAGTCCCCAGTACACACACACACACACACACACACACACACACACACACACACACACACACACACACACACACACACACACACACACACACACACACAGGCGAACAGGGTTGTGGTCCTACAAAGGGAAAAGAGGCTGTATTTGTATTTATAGTCACGCTGAGGTGGCGTCTCTCTCTCGGACACGTGAACTGTACGGGAGCTGTGTGTGTGTGTGTGTGTGTGCGTGTGTGCGTGTGCGTGTGCGTGTACGTGTGTGTGTGCGTGTGCATGTGTGTGTGCACGTCACTCACCAAACACGTTCTCCGTGTCCTCCAGGGCGGCAGACATGGCTGGGCGGTCGCTGTCAGAGAGAGAGAGAGAGAGAGAGATGTGAAAGGTCTGCCGGGGAGGCGGGGCTTGTACCCGGAAGGTCGCTGGTTTGAATCCCCCAGACCAGCTGACAGAATGTGGAGAGGGAAAGTGAGTAGTTGATGCTGGTTGACCTGAGCAGCTCCTTCCTCCTTCCTCCAATTCTCTCTTCCCTCCTGATTCCTCCTCCTCTCCTCTTTTCACCATCCTCTTATTCCTACATTGCTTTCCTCCTCCTCCCTATCTCCTCTCCTCTTCCCGTCACATTCCTCCTCCTCCTCCTCCTCCTCCTGTAGTGTCCCAGCCTCTCTGAGGGGTTGACCTCTGAGAAACCCCATTAACAATTGATAGAAAACACTGTAGAGGACCCCCCGCCCCCCCCCCCCCCCCACACACACACACACACACACACACACACACTCTGGTGTTCTTGTGTCCTCCGGCGTCGAGTCAGGAGGAAGATGGATGGAGACTCAGCTGATGCTGCTCAACACTGCTGACCCACTTCAGTCACAGAGAGGAGAGGAGAGGAGAGGAGAGGAGAGGAGGAGAGAGAAGGAGGAGAGGAGAGGAGAGGAGAAGAGGAGAGGAGAGGAGAGAAGGAGGAGAGGAGAGGAGAGGAGAAGAGGGGAGAGAGGAGAGGAGAGGAGAGGAGAGGAGGAGAGGTTTCCACAGCAGACCACCAGCAGCAGTGAAGGAGATGATCATAGTAACTGACACCAGCCCGTCAGTGTCTCGTCTCCACCTAGCGGTCCTCATGCTGTAGTGCTATGCTAGCTCCAGACCACCTAGCGGTCCTCATGCTCTAGCGCTAGCTCAGTCGGTCTGGACTCTCCAGGTCACCAAGGACGGGTTGATGACATCACACATCAACTGGGTGGAGGCATTGAGGTTTCTCTGAACCTCAACAGTCACACGAGCTCTCCATCACCGTCTGACAGGATTTCGCCAAAGGAGCATGAACTCTGAACCTCACGAGGCCAGGCGGAGCTTCCTGGTGTTGGACACCAGACACCAAATGTCCGTCGGTGGAGGAGATTTAAGGTTTCGGTGTCTGGTCCTAATCCTGCCTCCAAATGACCGGCTGAAAGGGAGCGGCGCTTCATTCAAGAACAAATGAGGCTTTTCATTCCAGGACGATCCGCAGTTTGACAAAAGTGACACTTACTTTTACAAAGTGACCGATAGCACAAAGTCAAAGGCAATTCTTCTTCTTTTTAAAGAATGTTGAGTTAGTCAATTCATCGGTTAACAACGATACAACATTGTTCACAGACCAGAGCCTCTGAATGATGAATGATGAACTAGCATCTCTACATGTCCAACAACTCTCTCCCAAATCTACAAACCAGAGAGACATCATGAAGCCAATGTTATCTAGGTTAGCTAGTTAGCGTAGCTGACCTTCCAAGTTCAAATTATCCATGCTAGCCTACAGCTATCTAGGTTAGCTAGTTAGCTAGCATCATGAACACCATGGTTCTGAATGGATGAACAAAATAAGTCATTGGTATTAATATTTTTAGACGTATTTTGACCTTCGTCTTCTTTGCCATTCAAGTTTGACAGTTAGCTAACTTACCGGATCGTATTGAGAGGTTAGTTAAAGCTCAGTTTTACCACAGCAGAGTACACTACAGCTTGGCAGCATCTAAAGATGAGGCATTATCACAGGGTGTACAATTTCCCCATTAGCTTCCATCATGGAGGTCATCATTAGAGCTTCAAAATGGGCAGTGGGCGGGGAAAGGCTGCCTCCCACCAATTAGGGTTTACTGACGATATGACGACTATGACGTCATATCGGTTCCAGGACGCTGGAATACACCGTTGAGCCTTCTTGAGGCGTCGTGGGCCAAACTCAACGAAACATGGGTGAAGGAAGGTGCCCACTTGATAACCCCGGTGACCGCTGTTGGCTAGGGGAGGCAACTGGAGAATGGTGCCATCTGAGGAATGACTGTAGATCTGCTACGGTGTTCATCTGATGGTGGTTATATCACTCGTTTGTTTTGTTTTTGGGCTTCTACATGTGTCTACCTTGGATTATGGCACAAGGGATAGTAACATCTGGTGCTGTGTATTAATGAATGGTTCTTTAGCTCCGCCCATTGAGGTTCAACTCAACCAATGAGATTATTTCTGCCTCCCATGCAGCTCTACCTTGGAGAAATGTTTGTGTCACTGAAGCCCGACTCTGCAGCAATGACTGGCAATCACTGTCTGAGCAGACAAGCAGACAAGGGAGGAGATGAGGTGAGGTGAGGTGAGGTGAGGTGAGGTGAGGTGAGGTGAGGTGAGGTGAGGTGAGGTCAGGTCAGGTAAGGTGAGGTGAGATGAGGTGAGAAGAGGTCAGGTGAGGTGAGGTGAGATGAGATGAGATGAGGTGAGAAGAGGTGAGGAGAGGTGAGGTCAGGTGAGGTGAGGTGAGGTCAGGTCAGGTGAGGTCAGGTCAGGTGAGGTGAGGTCAGGTGAGGTCAGGTCAGGTCAGGTGACTCCTGGAGCTGCAGCCCTTATCATCTGCATCACTCGCTTACACTGCTGCAAGCTGGACGATACAGCTGAGGCTATCTCATGGACCTGCTGTCTTCTCTACGTAGCACAGTCAGGTCATCCATTCATCCCCTTCACTGACCGGAGGAGAGGAGTGGAAGAGGAGGAGAGGAGAAGAGGGGAAGGAAGAAGGGAGGATAGAGCAGGAGGAGAGAGGAGAGGTGGATAGAAAGTTGATGTAGGAAAATGGATAAATATGTGATAGCGGACGAAGCCCTCGATGCCTCGTGGCCTGAGAGAGGACAGCATTTGTTTGATTTGTAGGAGGATAGAGAGAGAGAGAGAGAGAGAGAGAGAGAGAGAGAGAGAGAGAGAGAGCAGCCATTAAGACAGAGACAGGGAGACAAATAGGAGAGAGGGAGGAAGAAAGAGAGGGAGAAGTGGGCAGATAGCCCGGGAGAAGGGCCATCTGCTGCCTCACCCTGCACCCAGCAGCCACGGTGTGTGTGTGTGTGTGTGTGTGTGTGTGTGTGTGTGTGTGTGTGTGTGTGTGTGTGTGTGTGTGTGTGTGTGTGCACAGTAAACAGATGGACACCAGAGAAACATCCTGTGCTGAGACGTAACAGAAACAGAACAACAGAGAAGGTAGCAATCCATGAAAAAAAAACAACAAAAAAAACAGGGAACATCGATGAAATCATGAAAGGGAAGGAAAGGTGAACATCTCACCGGCACCGCGGAGACCAACCGGCAAGACGGCGGTGTTTTGATGTGATGACTAATACTGTGTGATTCTCTAGATACTGAAACGGTGTTCAAGTGGTCAGGTGTTCCTCTGAAGAGTCATCCATGAGCTGAAACCCTGTTCTACTATTTCAGACTTATAACGGCAGCAATAAGTTCTTTTTTTCATTCCTGATAAAAAACAAACTTTTTACATCACGTTTATTTTGTTCGTCAGCATCACGACATGTTTCCTCCTGTGGGTTTAACCTGGTTTTTCAAAAGTACCATAAAACCAAAACGATCTTCATCCCTTCGTCGGCGGGCGTGACATCCAGACTGACACTGATTCACAATGATGCAGTTTTTCAGTTAAAGTAATAATTCAGGACATTTTTCATCTGGATCTCTGTCCTCTGATCTCTGGACCTCAACAGTGATCAACCTGTACCAGGTCATGCAGCTGTTCTCACCACCTGGTGTCTGGTTTCCTGGGAGAAACCCTCTGGAGACAGGAAGTGATGCGTTTTATGGTTCAACAGACGAAGAACTGGGTAGTTAGCATGAGCAGCGATAGCCACCGTGGCTGAACAGACAGAGAGAAGAGCGCCACCTACAGGAACTCAAACTCCATCAACAGGAAATCCAAGGAGGAAGACGTCACAGTACTGGACACACTGTTTGATTGACAGGTGATCTCTGGGAAGAGCAGTGAGGAACACCACAGTGAGGAACACCACAGTGAAGAACACCACAGTGAGGAACACCACAGTGAGGAACACCACAGTGAGGAACACCAGTGAGGAACACCACAGTGAAGAACACCAGTGAGGAACACCACAGTGAGGGACACCACAGTGAGGAACACCACAGTAAGGGACACCACAGTGAGGCTGGGAGACAAAGATGGACACTCACTGAAAAACAAGGCTCTGGAGGAGCAACAGGTTTAGAACGAGCTTCGTCACGCAGGCCTCTGCCCTGCCGACGTGTCCTTGAGCAAGACGGCTGCTGCTCCTCTGACCTCCTGGAGGAAGCAGACGAGCTCATGAAGAATCTCCCTACAGGATCAATAAACTGACATGATTTGTTGTGGGAGTTGTGAGCTTTAAAGGTCGTTTTAGTTATTTTTTGATGTGTCTTAAGAGGACATCCAATCTCTCTCTCTCTCTCTCTCTCTCTCTCTCTCTCTCTCTCTCTCTCTCTCTCTCTCTCTCTCTCTCTCTCTCTCTCTCTCTCTCTCTCTCTCTCTCTCTCTCTCTCTCTCTCTCTCTCTCTCTCTCTCTCTCTCTCTCTCGTCTACTGATGCTGTCGGACCCCACTGAGTTACGGGGCTTTATAAAACCAGGCAGGCAGAGCAGCAAATGAGCATGGAGGTAATATACTGTCTGCCTCCCTCCAGGGAACGGCCTCAATATATATGAAAAACAGGGCTACACACACACACACACACACACACACACACACACACACACACACACACACACACACACACACACACACACCTTTATGTCTTCCAATATACACAGATACACTAAACCTTTATGGTGATGATATAACAAGAAGTGTATTCCCACGCACATTATTCTCTCCATGCTGAGGAGATAACAGGAATGGTCCTCTGGCACATCGAGATAACGACATGCCGTCTCGGCCCAGGGCTCCCGGTGCGATCAGGGCTCCCGGTACGATCAGGGCTCCCGGTACGATCAGGGCTCCCGGTGCGATCAGGGCTCCCGGTGCGATCAGGGCTCCCGGTACGATCAGGGCTCCCGGTGCGATCAGGGCTCCCGGTGCGATCAGGGCTCCCGGTGCGATCAGGGCTCCCGGTGCGATCAGGGCTCCCGGTGCGATCAGCAAATAAAAGACGTTTATTTAGAAGATCGGCGGCGGGAGTAAAAGTGGTGAAAATCACTTTTTTCCGTGATGAAGGTGAAACTGTAAAATTGTAGCTGTGTTGATCTTTCTGACACAGAAGCAGTAAACCGACATCGACCTCGCCAGTCTGTCTTCTGTCTTCAGCAGAACACCTGTTTATCTGCTAAAAACATATATGGTTTGGATGGGAGTTGGCTAGCATGTCATTTCATAATTTGTTTCATGCTGTTTTATGGTGTTTCTCAGGCGCTTAATGGCTACAGATCAATCGATATCCAGGGTTAGGGGTTCAATTCCCTCTGGGGCGAGTACTACACAAGGAGTGGAGACGCTCGTCTAAAGAGGTGCGTTAGTTTGTGACGGTGACGTGCTGAGACGTGTTGTTCATGTCCAGGGTGTCGTGGCATACCAGAGATTAGTCTGGACGTGTCGTGTCATTTCAGGTTGTGTCCAATCCCGTCCAATCCTGTCCCTTCCTGTCCCGTCCAATCCTGTCCCTTCCTGTCCCGTCCTGTCCCGTCCAATCCCGTCCCTTCCTGTCCCGTCCAATCCCGTCCCGTCCTGTCCCGTCCAATCCTGTCCCTTCCTGTCCCGTCCAATCCTGTCCCTTCCTGTCCCGTCCAATCCCGTCCCTTCCTGTCCCGTCCTGTCCAATCCCGTCCCTTCCCTTCCCATCTCAAACTCCACTCATGGACGTATTGAAAATAAGACACATGTCTTTTAAGAGAGCAGTGGAGTGCAGCGTGACACAGACAGTTAGTGAACGGTCATTAGATTGATGTGCTAGCTGCTCCTCAGACTGGGTGGGGATGGTCACACACACACACACACACACACACACACACACACACACACACACACACACACACAGATTTAATGAGGCAAACACACTGACAACAAAGCACAGCTCATTCCCAGAGGACTGAGGGTTGTCTCCTGCAGGAAAATGCACCGTCAGACAGACAGACAGACAGACAGACAGACAGACAGACAGACAGACAGACAGAGAAATGGAGGGAGACATGAAGGGGGAGAGGTACTAGAGAGATGTTAGATACTGCTACTACTAATACTGAGGAAGAGCTGCTGGCTAGAGCACCGGGCAGGTAAACACATTCTGGAGGATGTAAACAACCTCTGCAACTAACAGACAGACAGGCAGACAGACAGACAGACAGACAGACAGACAGGCAGACGGACACGTATTCAGTCGACGACCCACCTTTATATCGGTCTCCGTGGCGCTTGGCACTTAGTCGTCATGGCACACTGGCATCACCTTCTCTCGCTGTCTGTCTCACCACCGCTGGCAGCAAGAACAGCAACTCCCAGGGTGCCGCGGGGCGTCTGTCGACAGCAGAGGCCCGTCTGGGCTGGGCCGGGGGGGGGGCGGGGGGGCTGATGGGAGCTGTAGTTCCTCTCCTGTCCCCGGCTGGCCGAGCCCGCCGAGGTGTCTGCTACAGGCTAAGGCTACAGCGAGCTACTGCTGGCTCACCGCTACTCAGCAAAACACTGCACTCTCTGCCTTCCCACACACACCCTATGTCTCTCTCTCTCTCTCTCTCTCTCTCTCTCTCTCTCTCTCTCTCTCTCTCTCTCTCTCTCTCTCTCTCTCCTCAGAGCAGACGCGATCTGCCTGCCAGCATCAAGGACAGCTGAGACAAACTGAGGGATGGAGGGAGGAGGAGGAGGAGGAGGAGGAGGGAAAGATAATGGCAGGGGAAGGAGGAGACGGGGAAAATGAGGGGGGGTGGAAGAGAGAGAGAGAGGAAGAAGAGGTTGGGGAGATAAAGGGGGGAGGGAGAGAGATGGGAAGGAGAGGGAGGATCAGGAGAAGGAGGAGGGAGAGAATAGGGGGTTGAGCGAGTGAGGGGGAAGAGAGAGAGAGAGGGGAAAAGGAAAGGAAAGATGGAGAGGTAGGAGAGAGAAAGAGGGGGGGTGGAGGGGGAGGGAAGGTACATTAAATGAGGAGGGGAGGAGGGAGAGTGGTGTGTGTGTGTGTGTGTGTGTGTGTGTGTGGTTACTGTACATTGCGAAAGGCAGCGTTCAGCCAAAGCATGACGCATGAGAGGAAAGAAAAAGGAGAGTTGATGAAATGACGAGGAGGAGTCAGAAGAGAGGGAGGGAGGGAGGGTTGAAGGCATGAGGGGAGGGAGAGAGCGAGAGAGGGAGAGAGAGAGAGAGGGAGAGAGAGAGAGAGAGAGAGGGAGAGGGAGAGAGAGAGAGAGAGAGAGAGAGGCTGAATAAGGCAAACACAGCATCAGGTTGAGAGCAGAAACAAATACCTGGACTTAGAGAGGCTTTCAGGTGATCACACGCTGTCTGGCGGCCATCTTGGAGGTCTTCAGCTCTCAGTTAATTTCTGTCTGTTTCTACTGAACTGATCATTTCATCACTGATCATCTGATTGATTTAGTGTTTAGATCATGTAGCTTGTTAGCTAGCTAACCATAGTATCTGGTCAGCTAACCATCACTGTCTTGTTGTTAACACATCTGGTTAGCACACTAGCTAACGTAGCTAGTAGCAGCTAGCGTTAGCAGTGGCTAGTAGTCCCATGTTAACAGTAACTAGTTAGCTAGCTACCAGTTAGTTCAGGTGAACTAGCTGACTCTTCTCCAGCTCCAACTCCAGTAACCTACATTTGGAGACAAATCTATCTGATCACACTGATCACTTTTACTGAGAACGTTACTGGAGGATCTACTCTCACAACTTTAAAGCCTCTACACCAGGTAGAGGAAGACCATGTGTCTTGGAGGACCGAGAGTATACAGGTTTTCCCTTCAACCCAACAGGTGACTTCCCTAGTTAGTTCCTCCTCTCTGGTTGAACGTGAGGAAAGATGCGCTGAGCGTGTGATTACGAAGCAGCCATGTCCTGCTTCACGCTCAGTCAGTTATAAACCTGACTGATGTATCAGAAAACCACGTGGTTTATAGGAACCAGCGATGATAAAGTCCATGACTGTTTGGCATGTCCACCGTACCTTGAATGACCAATAAAGTTTAATATTTGATTTGTTATTGATATGATTTTTATCACGACCGCCAAAGACCAGACATCAAGCATATTTATGATCTTATTGATGAAGCAGATGGCAAATAAATACTTCTAACTATTACCATCGATTTCTAGAACAAAACTCCTTTTAGAGGATCTTTATTAGTTTGTACTTTTACCACTTCTTGGTTAGTTTTAAGTTTACACTCTTACTTTTACTTGAGCATGTTTTCTTATTTGACATGGTTTTATTGAACACAATGAGATCTGTCTGTCTTACACAAACTGCACTGTTGGCTCAGTGGGTTATTTGTTGTTTCTTGGAGAGGTTGAGGATTTTCACTGTTAAACATTACCAGTTTACATTTTGGACCACAATAGTTTCTCTTTCATCTTTAGCTGCTCCGCCTATATTCAACTGCTGATTCTGAACCTGCCAATAGAAAGTGCTGTCAAGGGTGAAAAAAATGTTTTACAATTGCACAATAGAAAGAGAATATGTCAGAGGACATACAAGTAGGAAAGAAGTAACAGGCAGCAGAAGTCACTTCAACACTCCAAAGCAGGTAAGATAACCCAACAAATGTACACTTTATGTTTTGATCAATGAAACAAAATACTATTTTAGTGTGCAGAAAACACACTTGTGAAAATTAGATTTACTGTTTTTTTTTAATTTGTCATCTGATACATGTTGAGTTCCTGCTACTTCCTGTCCAGTCCACACATATGATTTGATGCATGTGTTGGAAAACCTGGACGTATGCATCATGAAAAATTAATTGCTACAAATCTGATGTAACCTCAGTGAAAACAGTAGGGCAGGACCCCCGTTTACAGTAAGACAGGCTGACAGCATTAGAGCGCAGGTCAGGATCATGATCCCAAAATGAAGTGAGGAATCTGATGATCCCAAGATGAGTTTGTGCCCCAGTATTTAGATTGCATTATTAACTATTTTCTGACAATCTTCTAGATCATCTGGCCCCTCACTGCTGATCACACCATGAGTATTGCTAATATGCTCATTGACAAAATGTTCTCCTGGATGGAGCAACGAAAGAACTGTGCAGAGAAACTGGAGACACTGGCCACTGAGCTGGAGACCCACAGAAAGAACGTTAATAAAACTCGGGTAGTTGGGAGCTCTGTGTCTGTAGCTGGTGCTGCCGCATTTACAACAGCCGCAGTCGTAACCATCGTTACAGGCGGGGCAGCACTCCCTGTTCTAGCTGTAGCAGGAGCAGTAGGTGCAGTTGGTTCAGGGCTTGGTATAGCTACCAATATGGGCTCAAAATTAGTGGAGATTATATTATCAAGTAGGACCATGAAAGATGCAGAGAAAATTACAAAAAAGATCAGTGATCTTGAAAAGGAAATCCAGAGAATCATTCAGCTACTGGTAAAGGAGAATAAGAAGAAAGAGCAAAAGGCTGATTCCAGCACTGATGTGGGACCAGAAAATATTGTAGATTGCATCCTGAAAGCAATGGCAGAACGCAGTGGATTGAAGTGGACTGATAACCTCAAAAAAGTATCTGGTTTGTCCAGAGATATGGTCTCCGGCAAGGATGTAACTTTGGATCCTCTCAAATGTGCTTTACCCCTCGTTTCTAAATTTGTTATACAATTTACCTCAGAAGAAAAGAAAGAAACAGCTGTAAATGCGGGGACAGTTGGACTCGTTGGTTTGGTCCCGACAGCAGCGAAAGCATTAGTTCGTGTAAGTATCTACCATGAAAATGGTTAATATCACATCCATACCTGAACAACGTTCTATGTCATGTTGTTGTTGTGGTCTAGGATAACATGAGCACTCTCTCAAAACCAGAAAGCAGAGAAGTGAGTCACAAAGCTGTGATGTCATCATATTTGTCAGCAGTGTGGAGTTGCTCCATGGAGGCAACTGAGGGATGAAAGTACACAAAGTTTGTTTGTCTTTTTGGGAGAGTTTTCATGTTTACTGAGGACCGTTCTAGTTTGTAGTAATTCATCAATTGAATTCCATTATCTTTTAGGTTGTATTGTATTTTCATTGATATCTAACCATGGAGACAGTGGACCAATGAGCAGTGTTTTTATCAGTTCATTTTATAATTAAATTTTCAGGCTGAGGTAGAGGCAATTGGGCTGGTGATTTCAGTTATTGAGCTGATTAAGAACTGTAAAGAAATGGCCAGGAACAATCTTGAGACAAAAGCCAGTCAGTGTCTGAGAGAAACAGCCAAGAAGATGCAGACCTCTTCTGAAGAACTGAAGACGGAACTTGATGAAGTCCGGTGAGCTGTTGACTTCCTGCCGACATTATGCTGCTTTCATGTCATGTCGGAGGAAACGGAAAGAACGTGTTCCCACGTTCAGGGTTGGGTTACCCTTGACTATTGCTAGTTATCTCCATAGCAACAACTAGTTAACAAGTTGATTTGTCAACCAAACAAACTGCAGAAGGTATTTCTAGTTGATCATAAACAGTTGATTATGCAGAAGCATTCTAGTGTGAAAATAACTAGTACATTTGATTTTTATTACCTTGGACTTTGGTAGATTTGCGGCAGCCATGTTTGACAAACTTTCCTTACTTGTACCATCAGGTGGGAGATATCAGAGCCTTGAAAAAGTTCCCATATTACCACTAGGAGGTTGACGTGAACGTTTTTTCCAGTCGGAAGCTCGTATTTACACAAACTCCCATGTGACATGAACACAGCATTAGGCAGAGTCCTCTGAAGGAACTGGACATATTGTAGTGATAGATATTATTCAGACATAATACAATGCTATTGTATGAGATGACATCATGTAGTAGCCTACTAATTCATACTGTAAATTACAACTAAATTATACTACTAAATTATACTACAACTAAATTATACTACTGCACATTATCATTCCTAATATTATACAATAAGCTGTAGAACTGTAAGATATAATGTTTATTTTTTTGTCAAAATGTTTTCTCTAAATTGTCTCTTTTCTCTTGCAGAAAGGAGTTTGAGAAGTTAGCTGAAGTTAATCGCTGTATTAAAAACCCAGAAAAGGATCCGATGGTCTTAATGGAGTTTGCAATGAAACACTGTCAGGATGCAGCGATGCTCCAATGGCTGAGAGAAAACCCTGAGAAACTTCTGAGAACGTTTCATTTTCTGAAAGAACACATCAATGAAGAAGAGGAGAGCGACCGCTCCAAGGATGTTGACATCGTCTTTGTGGCACATGGATCAATCCAAGACCCCATGATCCCAGCCAGCACCCTCCTGCCTGTGTTCACTATCAAGGACGTCGTCCTGCATTCTCCCTGGAACTGCAATATTGATGATGATGCAGCGTATGGTGTTGCAACAGGATGTATGCAGCCTCACCACAAGACCTTTTGTGGTGAAGAAGAAGACCTCCATCAGCCCACCAATCTGCCCAACCACTGGAACTCTATGAAGGAGGCAGGAACCAAACTGATTCCAAACATCATGCTTAGCCCTGTGGGACCAGAGAAGGGGGATGGTGCGTGGAAGAGGTTTGAGATTCTTAAAAATGTGGATGGCCTCCCTGAGAGAAACCACATCGTTGTCCCATACTTGATTCCAGGAGACGATGATTCAGGAAGAGTCCCGTTCTTCGTTGTCACTTTGGCCTTGTCACTCGTGCTCATATTCTCCAGGTTCCAAGCCACCGTCCACCTGGCAGCCTGCCTGAGTAAAGCATCTAAAATAAATAAATTGGAAGAGGATTTTTTAAATTTTGTATTTATTTTTATTTTTATTTTTATTTTTATTTATTTCAATTTTGTATGAATTTTCCCCCTTTTTCTCCCCAATTGTTCATGTCCAATTCCCCCTTCCTAAACAGTCCCGGTCGTTGCTCCGCCCCCCCTCTGCCGGCCTGGGGAGGGTGTAGACTACCACATGCGGAGTCGCCAGCCTCTTCTTTTCACCTGACTGCGGCGAGTTTCACCGGGAGGGCGTAGCGCGTGCGGAGGAACACATTAACATGTTAATGTTGGACTAGAAGAGTCTGGATGTGCCTGTTTGTAGAATTGAACGATTTATGGAATGGATGTGTTGACATAATGTGTATGACTGAGATGTATTCTGTACGTTGTGCTGGCTCCACACCACAAGGGGGTGTTGTTGAGTTTTGGTCACAGGTCAAGTGTTGTTGGTGACCTCACACCCCATATATAGAAGTGAGTGTTCCCTCTGGTGCTCTCTCTTGGCCCTCTCCCAACGTGATGGTTCATCAAGAGCAGTGTTTTGTTTGCCATTAATAAATATGCCTAAAAGGCTGAAGATGATTATTCGCCTCGCCTACTTTTCTAAGTTAAACTATTATTCTGTTGCGTGTTAGTAGTACACCTGCTAACAGGTTATGGGCCCAGGTGACGACGAAAATAGTTGCAACGACGGAAAGTTCGGCGACAAGCACGTTAGCTAATTAGCTGAAAGTGTGGTAGCTAGTTTAGCGCGGTGAAACCGGGGAGCTAAGCTAAGCAGAGAAGAATGGCAAACCAGAACACAAAGTGGCCGGCGTTCGACGGTAGGGCCGAGGAATACGAGCTCTGGGAAGAACGGATGCTGTGTTGCATGCACCGTGTTGGATTAAAAGAGACTATTCTGAACGAGCCGGACGGACCACTGACCGTGGAAGAACAAGCCGCGGATGACAAGCTGAATGCTGACGCATACTGCGCGTTGGCTCCACTGCTGGACAACGTGAGTTTGGGACTGATATTCAGAGACACTAAAAATAAGGGACGCGAGAGTCTGCAAGTGTTGAAAGAGCACTACATTGGCAAAGGTAGGCCGAGAATTGTCTCCATGTATATAACATTGACCTCGCTGAAGAAAGCGGATAGAGAGACTGTAACTGAGTACATTATCCGGGCAGAGCAAATCATCACGGCACTCAAGGGTGCAGGCGAAGCACCGAGTGAAGGGCTAATGATGGCCATGATCATGAGAGGACTTCCAGAAAAGTACAAGCCGTTTACGCTGATGGTAACGCATGGTTCAGCGGACATGAAACTGGCGGAGTTCAAGGCTAAGCTGCGAAACTTCGAGGCGTCGGAGGATGCAGAGCCGGTAGCTGAGGAAGCGGGAGAAAGGGTGCTGAAAGCCCGCGCAGCACCGAAGAAAAAGAACAGCGGATCTTCGACAGACATGGCGTGTTGGCGATGCGGTGAAAAGGGACATCGAAAAGACGAATGCACAAAGAAAGTTTGGTGCAGTTCCTGTAAAAGCACAAACCACACGGACAAAGCGTGCAGAAAGAAAGAGCATGCACAAGGCTGCAGGTGCGCTCGCGCTCAAGATGACTGCGGTGGAGGCGGCAGCGGCAGCGGCAGCGGTCGTGCAGCGAGTCGTGGAGGACAGATCGAGGCGTGGGGACCCGCGGGAGACGACTTCACATTCCGGGCAGAGACCGAGGACACATGCAAGCCAGCGCAGCAGCGGCAGATCGAGAGGAAAGGGCTGATCGTGGACACAGGCGCATCGTCCCACATCCTCAACGACAGAAGCCGGTTCAAGACCTTCGACAGCTCATTCAAGCCAGAGAGGCACAGCATGGAGCTGGCCGACGGGAAGCGGACATTCGGGTTGGCACAAGGCAGGGGAGACGCACAAGTGTGTCTCATTGACAGCGAAGGACGCAGACGTACAGTGACTCTTAAGAACGCCCTGTACATCCCTTCATTCCCTCAAGAACTCTTCTCCGTGAAGTGTGCCACTGCAAATGGTGCCAAGGTACTCTTCGAGGAAGGTAATGACGTTCTTGTGGTGCCAAATGGCAAAAGGTTTAACATTCAAGTGTGTAACAGAATGTACTACTTGCAAACAGAGTGTGACGAAAGTGATGTGTGCAATGTTAGCCATGATATCCAAACCTGGCACGAGATTATGGGTCATTGCAATTACGATGATATACTGAAACTGCAGGATGTAACAGTAGGCATGCACATTAAAGGTGCAAAGCGTAAGCCTGACAAAGAATGTCATGTATGCATAGAGGGGAAGTTTACTCAAACGAGAAACAGAAATGCAACTGACAAGGTGAAAACACCACTTGAGATGGTGAATACTGATTTAGCTGGTCCACTGACCAATGAGTCAATTGATGGTTACAGGTACATGCAGTCTTTTACAGATATGTGCACAGGAGCAGTTTTCACTTACTTTCTCAAAGCAAAGAGTGATGCCGTACAGGCTACTGAAAAGTTCCTGGCTGATGTAGCGCCTTATGGCACTGTGAAGTGCATCCGGTCAGATAATGGGACCGAGTTTACAAACAGAGAGTTTCAGACATTACTGAGAAAGAACAAAATCAGACACGAGACGTCCTGTCCTTACTCACCGCATCAGAATGGGGTAGCTGAGAGGGAAGGGCGCACTCTCTTTGAGATGGCTAGGTGTAAGCTTATTGACAGCAACTTACCTAAGAGCCTATGGCATTATGCCGTTCAGGAAGCAGCCTACACCAGGAACCGATGCTTTAACAAGCACATTGGCACAACGCCGTACACTGCACTGACAGGGAAGAAGTGTGATTTAGCAAAGATGCACAAATTTGGGTCAGGGTGTTACGCGTACCTACAAGACAAGGGTAAACTAGATCCCAGGTGTGAGAAGGGGCTCTTCGTAGGGCACGACAAGGGCAGCCCCGCCTTTCTAGTTTACTACCCCAGCAAGGGAAAAGTGCAGAAGCACAGGTTGGTTAAGTTTATTACTAAGACCACATGTGAGAGCGAGACTCAGACTCAGGGACTAGGATTTGAGCCCATTGTAAATAATGACTCGACTGACGCATCACAACCCAGTGCTACGAGCACAGACGTACAGACTGACAGTCCACAATACCCAGGAGATGATGGCGAGGAGCACCACAGGGTGACGCCACAAGCCCCATGTAGTGGGAGATACCCCACTAGAGAGCGTAAGCCCCCGAGTTATCTTAATGATTATACTCAGGAAGATAGAGGCGATGATGACAGTACGCTCACTACTGTAGACTATTGCTACCGAGCAGTGTGTGGAGTGCCACTGACCTTTAAAGAGGCTATGGCATCACCACAGTCAGGTAAATGGAAGAGGGCAATGGACGAGGAGATGCAGTCACTAGAGGAAAACCAGACCTTTACCATGACCAAATTGCCAGAGGGCAGAAAGACAGTGGGAGGTAGGTGGGTATACTCTATTAAAGAGGATACTGATGATTGTGTAACAATGTCACAACAGAGATATGTGGGAAAGATTCTCAATCGTTTTGATATGCAGGAGTGCAGAACACGTGAGACACCGTGTGAACAAAAGATTGATTACTCCGATGATGCACCTAAGATGAGTGATGAGAGGAAGTACAGAGAAGCTGTAGGTAGTCTCATCTACTTAGCTACTTGTACGAGACCTGACTTATGTTTTGTGGTAGGCAAGTTATCACAACATTTTGCAAACCCCACAGATGAAAATTGGACGACAGTGAAACATGTACTGCGTTATCTAAGAGGTACTACTGACAAGCAGCTGACTTTTAGGAAGAGCAGTGATGGTTTAGGCCTCCGGGCATACAGTGACGCAGATTGGGGGGCAGACACCACCGACAGACGGAGCACGTCTGGTTACTGTGTGAGCATGAGCAAAGAGAGCTCACTGATATCTTGGAGAAGTAAAAAGCAACCCACAGTAGCGTTATCCACATGTGAGGCTGAATACATGGCTTTAGCTCTAACAGTACAGGAGTGTACGTATCTATTTGGAGCAATTACTGAAGGGCATTGACACCTATGAATATGCTAAAACTGTTGTTTATGAGGATAACCAGGGTACTATTGCACTTGTGAAGAATCCTGTGTGCAGACAAAGGTGCAAACATGTGGATATCAAGTATCATTTCATTAGGTCAACCATTAAAGAAGGGAAAATGACACTTGTGTACTGTCCGACAGATGAGATGATTGCAGATGCTATGACCAAGCCTGTCTCAAAAGTTAAGTTGATGAGATTTTCAGGAGTCATGTTTGGTGTAAGTGTCTGATCATGATTTGTATATATGTTAAGTACATAGGAATGTACTGTGAATGTTTTTGACATCTGTCATTTTTTTTGGGGGTTTGTTATTTTGATTGTTAAAAGCTGTACAGTATACAAGTCATTCATAAGTGGGAGTGTTGACATAATGTGTATGACTGAGATGTATTCTGTACGTTGTGCTGGCTCCACACCACAAGGGGGTGTTGTTGAGTTTTGGTCACAGGTCAAGTGTTGTTGGTGACCTCACACCCCATATATAGAAGTGAGTGTTCCCTCTGGTGCTCTCTCTTGGCCCTCTCCCAACGTGATGGTTCATCAAGAGCAGTGTTTTGTTTGCCATTAATAAATATGCCTAAAAGGCTGAAGATGATTATTCGCCTCGCCTACTTTTCTAAGTTAAACTATTATTCTGTTGCGTGTTAGTAGTACACCTGCTAACAGGATCGATCAATTCTTTCACTCATTCAATTGAACAACATTGAAAACAATCACAATAAACTAAATCCGTCCACAGACTTGAAAATTCAACATTTTCAGCCTCCTGGCATAATCACTTATTTTGTGTTTTCTTTGTATTGTTTTCCGTTTCAAGTTATTATTGATTTGCTTATTGATTATATTGGTTATGTATATTGGTTATTGTTATTGTCTCTTCTTTTACCAGATATATCTTTGTTATAAATGCCCTCTGGATTTTGACAGAAGAGGCAAGACTGTAATAATAATTTTTAAGGATCTAAATTATCATGAAGTGATTGAAAAAACGTTAGTCAGTCCATTTTTACAGACATGGTTTTATGCAGCTGAATTATAAAAACTAATGAAATATTTAAATATTATTTATAATCACTTGTTGATTATAATTGTGAGTAATGCTGATAATTGATACAGTAAAATTGGTTTTAATTGAATTTAATTTATTCTTAACACATGATAATGTTTATGCAATTTTTATGTAATAAATGTCTTCAATTGATTTTACTCAGTTTATTCATTAAAGTGACAAATTGACTCAAAAGTTACAAGTTCTAAGACCTTGACTCACACTCATGGCATTTCACGTCACATCACCATATGAATTTCACTTTGACAGAAGAAGTAATCAGATGAACTGCTACTGTGTTTGAGTACTGTGAGGGAAGGGAGAAAGAGAGAGAGAGAGAGAGAGAGAGAGAGAGGATATGAAAAGGAGAATACAGAGGGGGAGGAGAGGGAGGGAAACGAGGGAGGAGAGAGTCAGGTTGGTTGTTAACTCTACCAAATGTAAAAAAAAAATAATAATAATAAAAATAATAAAATGAACCACCTGTAGGAGCAAATCAACAGTGCAACAGAGAACTGGGTATCAAGTAACTGAACGTGTCCCTGAGCAGGAAGTAGAGCTGAGGGAGGAACACTTTGGAATGGAACGCAGCCGGAATCAGCAGTACTCAGCTGATTATCCAGCTCACCCCAGGAGAGGAAGAGGATGGAAGGATGAAGGGTAGGAGGAATACTGGAGGAGGAGGAGAAGGAGGAGGGATGTGGAAATACCATGAGATAGGATAGAGAGAAAGAGAGAGAGAGAGAGCTGCACTCTCTACTCTTCCTTTAAGTTAATGACATTTTTCTACATCTAGACTGTGACTTGTCAACTAGTTTAGTCCAAGATGGAAAGGGGAAAGATTACCAAGTCAAGGGTTCTGGGTGGGGAAGCTGCTGGGTCTACACATTAATGACTAGTGAAGCACCTACAGGTTGTCACCAGCTCTTCTGCCAAGTCAGGCATCAGACCAAACCAGCTCAACATGCAGTAAACATGCATCAGGTGGATGGGAAAATGAAAAGATGAATTGCTGAGAGACATCATGGACTCAAATACGTCCAAACTACAAACCAATTCCTGTCAACTTTCTCATGAAAAGTCTGTCTGGGAAAACTGTGAGTTTGGCAGAGACTGATATCTGACGCCACCTAGCGGGTCAATAGCAGATTGCACACAGGGACGACAAACCCATTCAGTCAAACTCACTTTACCAATATACAGGATGTGATGTAACAACCCTCGATGGCCAGGAGTCTGTCTGACAGGGTGTGTGACATTGAGATGAACTTTAGTAGTATAAGCAAAGGTGCAAGTTCAGAAGTGTGAGGAACTCAGAGAGGAGGTAGAAAAAGACCTCTGGAGGCTTACTGAGCAAGGAGGAGGCAACCCAGCAAGCATCAGAGGCAACAGTGAGGCAGTGGACTGCATAGGGAAAGCTACAGCTGGACAGAAGCCAATCGGTTGTGAGGACACTGAAGACCATCATGACGCCAGTGGACAACATGGGAGGAGCTGTACTACAAGACTTCCTGCAAGGTGTAGAACATATTAGAGCATGTGAAGATATTCAGGCAGGTTTATAAAATAGTGCAATATATTTCAGCATGAAGAGAATTGATGCTTCAAGGAGAGAGAGCTCTTCATCTGTCTTGACTACAGACACCACCTTCAATACCCATTATACTCATCCTACAATGATAAACACTGGAATCAATAGATAAGACAGATAACAGTGACTTCTGAAACATCAGCAGACTTTGTTTTATTCATGTTTATGTTCCCAGAAGGACCTTTGGCATGGTTTCTAAATGAACAGTATGTAAATCTGAGCATGAAGTTCAGATACAGTTGAGAGTCATTACGGAAAAAAACATCTTGAATTCACAACCACAGTATGCAGCACAAGTGTGTTACCACCATTCTTCTCTAACTCCTCAGATCGGTGGCGCTATCAGAATTGGGAAGTCACTTTGTGCCCAGGATGAAACCGCCAGGATTTCATTGAGGAAAATCTCACAGAGACGCTGCTGACATAATGGACAACGATGTGTCGCAGTTGGAGACAGAGATTAAAAAGTTGCAGCACAGTAAGACCTTCTTCTTGCCTCCTGCTGCTTCCTCTTCATCTGCTGGAATAGATTAAAGGGGCATACCACTGAGTTGCACTATCCAAATGGGGTATACTGTAATGATTACTGGACGGACCCAAACACAAGACTCAGAGGTAGAACAAACAAAGAGGGTTTATTCAGGGAGGAAAACCGGAGGGTAGAGTGAATGCAGGACGAAGCAGGGAGACAGGCAGGAGACACGGCAGGCAGGGCAGACAGGTGGTGAACGGACAGGTAGCAGGCAGGTAGACAGGGATGTGCAGAACGGCTGGAGACGGTAATGATCCTGGGCAGAGGGAGAGCAGGGTTAACTTCAAGCAAACAATAGAATCTCTTGAATCCAAAGTCAAGTGGCCGGGAACGAGGTTTACCACACTGGTTGGAACAACGATCTGGCAGTAAGTGACTGGAAGACCGGGGAAGATATACTGGTGGTGATGAGTTAATGGATGGCAGGTGTGCAGGGTAGAGCAGGTGATTGGGATGAGGTAATGAAGCAAGGAGGAGCCGGGGACTGGAGCCACGCCCACCCACCCACACACACACACACACACACACACACACACACACACACACACACACACACACACACACACACACACACACACACACACACACACACACACACACACACACACACACACACACACAGACAAACAGGGAGAACAGCTAGGAGGCAGAGGTGGAGGGCGTGACATATACATACAGGCTTTCAACTCTGGTGACTCACTCAGTTTCAGCCAAGAGTTCCTTATCTAATAGTGATCAAATTATTTAGCTGCCCAATCATAACCATTATTAGTTATTCTATTTAACCGTTCATAAAACAGCTAATTTACCCGTCACATCAAATGTAAAGCTAAATGAATGGATGCTCTGTCCATCACCTTTCCCTCACCCTTACTTTTTATTTGTACTTGTTTCAACCATTAATGTTTTATTATTATTATGTTTTATTGTTCATTCCCTGTGAAGAAACAAGCCCCGTTTTTTATTTCAGAATAAGATTTGTCAGCTGCTGTAGTGTTTAGTTAGAATGAAAACCTGCAGACCCTTTATCTACCCAGGGAAGGTGCGGAAAGTGTTTCCTGATGACGAAGCAGCAGCATCCTGCTTCACGTCCATTCAGCTATAAATCTGACTGGATGATTAGAAGGACCAGAAAATCACTATGATACAGTCCATGACTGTTTGGGATTTCCACCGTACCTTGAATGACCAATAACGTTTAATATTTTGTTATTGATCAAAGACCAGACATCAAGCATATTTATGATCTTATTGATGAAGCAGATGGCAAATAAATTCTTCTAACTATTACCATCGATTTTAGAAAAAAACTCCTTTTTAGAGGATCTTTATTAGTTTGTACTTTTACCACTTCTTGGTTAGTTTTAAGTTTAGACTCTTACTTTTACTTGAGCATGTTTTGTTATTTGACATGGTTTTATTGAACACAATGACATCTGTCTTTTACAATCAAACTGTCAGCCTGGTGTGGGGGAAGGTCAGTGTATATTTCACTACCCTAACCCTCTGTTGCAATGAGCTAAAGTACCAAGATATCAACCTTGAGCCAATTAATACCTTTCTCATTTCTTTGTTGAATCCAATAATAAACATAAACAAGACAATGAGACATACAAGGAGATGTGGTCACCATAACACCATAACACCATAAACTGACACAATCATGAACTTTGTTCTCCAGCAGATGTCTTACTCTTATACTTTCTGTTTTATCTTTGTTTTAATGTCCTTGTGGTCCAGCGAGTTAAGAGTTAAGATGTCTATCATGTACGAAGGATGTTGTGGGTTTGAATCTGATTCAAGATTTTCTGTCACTGTTAATTGTAAACTGTCTAATTAAGCAGAAACGTAGAGAAATCTGACTTCACAGCCCTCTGGTTGGCTCATTTGTTGTTTCTTGGAAAAGTTGGGGTCTTTTCACAGTTAAACATTAACAGTTTACGGTTTGGACCGTGAAAGTTTCTCTTTCATTTTTAGCTGCTCCGCCTATTCTCAACACCTGATTCTGAACCTGCCAATATAAAGTGCTTATATTAATGACACAATATGAACAGAATGTGTCAGAGGACATACAAGTAAGAAGTAAGAAGTAACAGGCAACAGAAGTAACTTCAACTCCAAAGCAGGTAAGATAAATGAACACATTTATACTTCATCCTAAGACTTTCAACTCTTCCGATTGCAGCTTAATCACATTACACAAGTCAAATCACTGTCAAATCACCAAAAATGAATAAATAAATTAATAAATGTCTCAATAAATAAATAAATGATAAATAAATTCATGTACAAAATGAATGCAATCTGACAACAAAAATAATTACTATATTTGTATTGTCTGTATGTTTTTATTCCCCCATTTATTAATTTCTGCATTTATTTATTTATGTATATTCATTTCTCAGTTTATTCATTTCTGTGATTATTTGTTTATGTATTTCCTTGTCCATATGATAGGGCGGTGTCAATTACCGTATGTCACAGGGTCATCTAACCTATTGTTTGAAATTCATAATTATGGAAATCAATGAATACAGAACTACATAATTGCGGAAATAAATAGGGAAATAAAAACAAACGGGAAGACTACATTTTGTTTACCCTTCTTTCAAAATTAGGTATACATTTGACCTCAAGAGCAATTTTGAAAAAAGCTGCTAAAAACAAACTGTGATCTAAAAAGGATTCACTTCTATGGGGCCAGCAACTGCTAATACATGATTCTGGATGCAAAATCCGATTAATGAATTTTATTTTATATTTACAAATTGTTTTACATTGTGTTTTATAATTTTCAGGTTGGGGGAGGGGCAATTGTGCTGGTGGTTTCAGTTCCTGAGCTGATTGTCAACTGTACAGAAATAGTCAAACAGTTTTGAGACAAAAGCCAGTCAGTGTCTGAGAGAAACAGCCACCAGGATGCAGACCACTTCTGAAGAACTGAAGAAACTGAACAGGGAACTTAATGCACTCCGGTGAGCCGTTGACTTCCTGCTGACATTATGCTGCTTTCATGTCATGTTGTAGGAAACAGAAAGAACATGTTCACACGTTCAGGGTTAGGGTTACCCTTGACTATGCTATGCTATGCTAGTTATCTCCATAGCAACAACTAGTTAACAAGTTGCAGAAGGTATTTCTAGTTGATCATAAACAGTTGATTATGCAGAAGCATTCTAGTGTGAAAATAACTAGTAAATATGATTTTTATTACCTTGGACTTTGGTAGATTTGCGGCAGCCATGTTTGACACATTTTCCTTACTTGTACCATCAGGTGGGAGATATCAGAGCCTTGAAAAAGTTCCCATATTACCACTAGGAGGTTGACGTGAACCTTTTTTCCAGTCAGAAGGTCATATTTACAAGAACTGCTATATGACATGAACACAGCATTAGGCAGAGTCCTCTGAAGGAACTGGACATATTGTAGTGATAGATATCTTTCAAACATATAATACAATGCTATTGTATGAGATGACATCATGTAGTACTAATTAATACAGTCAATTATGCTTACAGTACTACTGCACATTATATAATTATTAATTATAATTATAATTATATATAATTAATATTATCCAGTAAGCTGTAGAACTGTTACAGATATTGTCAAAATATTTTCCCTAAACTTTCTCTCCTTTGACACCTTCTTTTACAGAAAGGAACTGGAGTTGAAGTTAATTTATTCCTTTATTGCATTGCAATGTAATGAGGAAAAGAAAAGGAGAGACTTAATGAAGTTGGCGATGGAAAACTGTAAGGATGAAGCTACGCTCAAATGGCTGACAGAAAACTCAAAGTCAGAGTCCTTTTCCAAACTTGTGAGAATATTTCATTTTCTGAAAGAACGCATCGATGAGGAACAGAAGAAAGACCACTCCAAAGATGTTGACATCGTCTTTGTGGCACATGGATCAATCCGAGACTCCATGATCCCAGCCAGCTGCCTCATGCCTCTGGCCACTATCAAGGACGTCGTCCTGTATTCTCCCTGGAACTGCACTATTACTAACAGTGCAGTGTATGGCATTGCAAAAGGATGTATGCAGCTTCACCACAGGAAGTTTTATTGTGGTGAAGAAGAAGACTGTCCTCTGCCCTCTTACCACCATCAGCCCACCAGTCTGCCCAACCACTGGAACTCTATGAAGGAGGCAGGAACCAAACTGATTCCAAAGATTACAGTTAGCCCTCTGAAAGAAGATGATGTGTGTAACAACCTTAAGCTTTTTAAAAAAAGAAACCGCATCGTTGTCCCATACATGATCCCAGGAGACGATGATTCAGGAAGTGTCCCGTTCTTCATTGTCACTTTGGCCTTGTCACTCGTGCTCATTTCCTCCAGGTTCCAAGCCACCGTCCATCTGGCAGCCTGTCTGGGTAAAACAACTACAACAAATACTTTGGATGAGGCTCATTTGAAGCGTCAGTACGCCTACACTATTGATGACACCTGCATGAAACCTTCACCAACCATCAAGCTACTTGTATAGTTGTTAAAGCTCTGTTTGGTTAGGCAACTTCTTTGTGCCTGTTAACATTATCAAGACTGTACATGAATGAACCTGAAACCATTTGATGCATCAATATAACTTCATCCCTTCAAATAGTTTATCAAACTCAGGCTTGATAAATATATTAAAGTTCAACTAGAAGAATCTGGAAGTGTCTGTTTGTGGAATTGAACAATTTATGGTTGGAGGAATGAATGGATTAATTGATTCATTCATTCAATTCAACATTGAAAACAATACAACTCAATGAAGTCTACAGACTTATTTTACTGGCAGAATCAGTTATTTTTTTTAAACTGTTTTCTTTGTTTGTTGTTGTTGTTGTTTTTTTGAGTTTCAATTTATGATCAAGGCTTATTGATTATATTGGATATATATATATATTGGTTATTGTTATTGTCTCTTCCTTTACCAGATATGTCTTTGTCATATATGCCCTCTGGTTTTTGACTGAAGAGACAAGACTGTAATTATAATTTTCAGGACTTAAATCATCATCAAGTGAGACGAATTATTTAAAGAACAGTAATTTTTGCAAACAGATTTTTATTTCATGCAGCTGAATTATAAAAACTAATGAAATGTTTATTTTCATTTCATCTCAAAGTTCACTTGTTGGTTATTATTGTGAGTAATGTTGAAATGCTGTGGGATATTTTAATTTTTTGCAATTTTTATTTTTACTCAGTTTATCAATTAAAGGTGACAATTTACTCAAAAGTTACAAGTACAAGACTTTGACTCACACTCATGGCATTTCTGAGAAAGAAAACGTACTGAAACTAAACTAAACTAAACCTTAGAGATAAGAAGCTTTGACATAAGAAGTAATCAGATGAACTAGTACTCTACGGTGTGTTTGAGTACTGTGAGGGAAGGGAGAAAGAGAGAGAGAGGAGGGGTAGATAAAGGGAGGAGAGAGAGACAGAGAGGATATGAAAAGGAGAATACAGAGGGGGAGGAGGGGGAGGGAAACGAGGGAGGAGAGAGTCAGGTTGGTTTTAACTCTACCAAATGTAAAGAAAATAAATAAATAAAATGAACCACTTGTAGAAGCAAATCAACAGTGCAACAGAGAACTGGGCATCAGGTACTGAGCGGGAAGTAGAGCTGAGGGAGGAACACTTTGGAATGGAACGCAGAGAGAGATTGTATATCTGCACTCTCTACTCCTCCTTTAATTTAATGACATTTTTCTACATCGACTGTGACTTGTCAACTAGTTTAGTCCAAGATGGAAAGGGGAAAGATTACCAACTCAGGTTGTCACCAGCTCTTCTGCCAAGTCAGGCATCAGACCAAACCAGCTCAACATGCAGTAAACATGCATCAGGTGGATGGGAAAATGAAAAGATGAATTGCTGAGAGACATCATGGACTCAAATACGTCCAAACTACAAACCAATTCCTGTCAACTTTCCCATGAAAAGTCTGTCTGGGAAAACTGTGAGTTTGGCAGAGACTGATATCTGACGCCACCTAGCGGGTCAATAGCAGATTGCACACAGGGATGACAAACCCATTCAGTCAAACTCACTTTACCAATATACAGGATGTGATGTAACGACCCTCGATGGCCAGGAGTCTGTCTGACAGGGTGTGTGACATTGAGATGAACTTTAGTAGTATAAGCAAAGGTGCAAGTTCAGAAGTGTGAGGAACTCAGAGAGGAGGTAGAAAAAGACCTCTGGAGGCTTACTGAGCAAGGAGGAGGCAACCCAGCAAGCATCAGAGGCAACAGTGAGGCAGTGGACTGCATAGGGAAAGCTACAGCTGGACAGAAGCCAATCGGTTGTGAGGACACTGAAGACCATCATGACGCCAGTGGACAACATGGGAGGAGCTGTACTACAAGACTTCCTGCAAGGTGTAGAACATATTAGAGCATGTGAAGATATTCAGGCAGGTTTATAAAATAGTGCAATATATTTCAGCAGGAAGAGAATTGATGCTTCAAGGAGAGAGAGCTCTTCATCTGTCTTGACTACAGACACCACCTTCAATACCCATTATACTCATCCTACAATGATAAACACTGGAATCAATAGATAAGACAGATAACAGTGACTTCTGAAACATGAGCAGACTTTGTTTTATTCATGTTTATGTTCCCAGAAGGACCTTTGGCATGGTTTCTAAATGAACAGTATGTAAATCTGAGCATGAAGTTCAGATACAGTTGAGTCATTACGGAAAAAAACATCTTGAATTCACAACCACAGTATGCAGCACAAGTGTGTTACCACCATTCTTCTCTAACTCCTCAGATCGGTGGCGCTATCAGAATTGGGAAGTCACTTTGTGCCCAGGATGAAACCGCCAGGATTTCATTGAGGAAAATCTCACAGAGACGCTGCTGACATAATGGACAACGATGTGTCGCAGTTGGAGACAGAGATTAAAAAGTTGCAGCACAGTAAGACCTTCTTCTTGCCTCCTGCTGCTTCCTCTTCATCTGCTGGAATAGATTAAAGGTGCATACCACTGAGTTGCACTATCCAAATGGGGTATACATACAAGCTTTCAACTCTGGTGACTCACTCAGTTTCAGCCAAGAGTTCCTTATCTAATAGTAACCAAATTCTTTAGCTGCCCAACCATAACCATTATTAGTTATTCTATTTAACCGTTCATAAAACTTTTCATGGGACAAGATTGTTCAGAGTTCATGTTTTCCCTTGTCAAAGGAAAGTTTAATTTGTAATAAGTCAAATTGTTACAGCTAATTTACCCGTCACATCAAATGTAAAGCTAAATGAATGGATGCTCTGTCCATCACCTTTCCCTCACCCTTACTTTTTATTTGTACTTGTTTCAACCATTAATGTTTTATTATTATTATGTTTTATTGTTCATTCCCTGTGAAGAAACAAGCCCCGTTTTTGTATTTCAGAATAAGATTTGTCAGCTGCTGTAGTGTTTAGTTAGAATGAAAACCTGCAGACCCTTTATCTACCCAGGGAAGGTGCGGAAAGTGTTTCCTGATGACGAAGCAGCAGCATCCTGCTTCACGCCCATTCAGCTATAAATCTGACTGGATGATTAGAAGGACCAGAAAATCACGTGGTTTAAAGGAACCAGCAGCTATGATACAGTCCATGACTGTTCGGGATTTCCACCGTACCTTGAATGACCAATAACGTTTAATATTTTGTTATTGATCAAAGACCAGACATCAAGCATATTTATGATCTTATTGATGAAGCAGATGGCAAATAAATTCTTCTAACTATTACCATCGATTTTAGAAAAAAACTCCTTTTTAGAGGATCTTTATTCGTTTGTACTTTTACCACTTCTTGGTTATTTTTAAGTTTACACTCTTACTTTTACTTGAGCATGTTTTGTTATTTGACATGGTTTTATTGAACACAATGACATCTGTCTTTTACAATCAAACTGTCAGCCTGGTGTGGGGGAAGGTCAGTGTATATTTCACTACCCTAACCCTCTGTTGCAATGAGCTAAAGTACCAAGATATCAGCCTTGAGCCAATTAATACCTTTCTCATTTCTTTGTTGAATCCAATAATAAACATAAACAAGACAATGAGACAGACAAGGAGATGTGGTCACCATAACACCATAACACCATAAACTGACACAATCATGAATTTTGTTCTCCAGCAGATGTCTTACTCTTATACTTTCTGTTTTATCTTTGTTTTAATGTCCTTGTGGTCCAGCGAGTTAAGAGTTAAGATGTCTATCATGTACGAAGGATGTTGTGGGTTTGAATCTGATTCAAGATTTTCTGTCACTGTTAATTGTAAACTGTCTAATTAAGCAGAAACGTAGAGAAATCTGACTTCACAGCCCTCTGGTTGGCTCATTTGTTGTTTCTTGGAAAAGTTGGGGTCTTTTCACAGTTAAACATTAACAGTTTACGGTTTGGACCGTGAAAGTTTCTCTTTCATTTTTAGCTGCTCCGCCTATTCTCAACACCTGATTCTGAACCTGCCAATATAAAGTGCTTATATTAATGACACAATATGAACAGAATGTGTCAGAGGACATACAAGTAAGAAGTAAGAAGTAACAGGCAACAGAAGTAACTTCAACTCCAAAGCAGGTAAGATAAATGAACACATTTATACTTCATCCTAAGACTTTCAACTCTTCCGATTGCAGCTTAATCACATTACACAAGTCAAATCACTGTCAAATCACCAAAAATGAATAAATAAATTAATAAATGTCTCAATAAATAAATAAATGATAAATAAATTCATGTACAAAATGAATGCAATCTGACAACAAAAATAATTACTATATTTGTATTGTCTGTATGTTTTTATTCCCCCATTTATTAATTTCTGCATTTATTTATTTATGTATATTCATTTCTCAGTTTATTCATTTCTGTGATTATTTGTTTATGTATTTCCTTGTCCATATGATAGGGCGGTGTCAATTACCGTATGTCACAGGGTCATCTAACCTATTGTTTGAAATTCATAATTATGGAAATCAATGAATACAGAACTACATAATTGCGGAAATAAATAGGGAAATAAAAACAAACGGGAAGACTACATTTTGTTTACCCTTCTTTCAAAATTAGGTATAAATTTGACCTCAAGAGCAATTTTGAAAAAAGCTGCTAAAAACCAACTGTGATCTAAAAAGGATTCACTTCTATGGGGCCAGCAACTGCTAATACATGATTCTGGATGCAAAATCCGATTAATGAATTTTATTTTATATTTACAAATTGTTTTACATTGTGTTTTATAATTTTCAGGTTGGGGGAGGGGCAATTGTGCTGGTGGTTTCAGTTCCTGAGCTGATTGTCAACTGTACAGAAATAGTCAAACAGTTTTGAGACAAAAGCCAGTCAGTGTCTGAGAGAAACAGCCACCAGGATGCAGACCACTTCTGAAGAACTGAAGAAACTGAACAGGGAACTTAATGCACTCCGGTGAGCCGTTGACTTCCTGCTGACATTATGCTGCTTTCATGTCATGTTGTAGGAAACAGAAAGAACATGTTCACACGTTCAGGGTTAGGGTTACCCTTGACTATGCTATGCTATGCTAGTTATCTCCATAGCAACAACTAGTTAACAAGTTGCAGAAGGTATTTCTAGTTGATCATAAACAGTTGATTATGCAGAAGCATTCTAGTGTGAAAATAACTAGTAAATATGATTTTTATTACCTTGGACTTTGGTAGATTTGCGGCAGCCATGTTTGACACACTTTCCTTACTTGTACCATCAGGTGGGAGATATCAGAGCCTTGAAAAAGTTCCCATATTACCACTAGGAGGTTGACGTGAACCTTTTTTCCAGTCAGAAGGTCATATTTACAAGAACTGCTATATGACATGAACACAGCATTAGGCAGAGTCCTCTGAAGGAACTGGACATATAGTAGTGATAGATATCTTTCAAACATATAATACAATGCTATTGTATGAGATGACATCATGTAGTACTAATTAATACAGTCAATTATGCTTACAGTACTACTGCACATTATATAATTATTAATTATAATTATAATTATATATAATTAATATTATCCAGTAAGCTGTAGAACTGTTACAGATATTGTCAAAATATTTTCCCTAAACTTTCTCTCCTTTGACACCTTCTTTTACAGAAAGGAACTGGAGTTGAAGTTAATTTATTCCTTTATTGCATTGCAATGTAATGAGGAAAAGAAAAGGAGAGACTTAATGAAGTTGGCGATGGAAAACTGTAAGGATGAAGCTACGCTCAAATGGCTGACAGAAAACTCAAAGTCAGAGTCCTTTTCCAAACTTGTGAGAATATTTCATTTTCTGAAAGAACGCATCGATGAGGAACAGAAGAAAGACCACTCCAAAGATGTTGACATCGTCTTTGTGGCACATGGATCAATCCGAGACTCCATGATCCCAGCCAGCTGCCTCATGCCTCTGGCCACTATCAAGGACGTCGTCCTGTATTCTCCCTGGAACTGCACTATTACTAACAGTGCAGTGTATGGCATTGCAAAAGGATGTATGCAGCTTCACCACAGGAAGTTTTATTGTGGTGAAGAAGAAGACTGTTCTCAGCCCTCTGACCGCCATCAGCCCACCAGTCTGCCCAACCACTGGAACTCTATGAAGGAGGCAGGAACCAAACTGATTCCAAAGATTACAGTTAGCCCTCTGAAAGAAGATGATGTGTGTAACAACCTTAAGCTTTTTAAAAAAAGAAACCGCATCGTTGTCCCATACATGATCCCAGGAGACGATGATTCAGGAAGTGTCCCGTTCTTCATTGTCACTTTGGCCTTGTCACTCGTGCTCATTTCCTCCAGGTTCCAAGCCACCGTCCATCTGGCAGCCTGTCTGGGTAAAACAACTACAACAAATACTTTGGATGAGGCTCATTTGAAGCGTCAGTACGCCTACACTATTGATGACACCTGCATGAAACCTTCACCAACCATCAAGCTACTTGTATAGTTGTTAAAGCTCTGTTTGGTTAGGCAACTTCTTTGTGCCTGTTAACATTATCAAGACTGTACATGAATGAACCTGAAACCATTTGATGCATCAATATAACTTCATCCCTTCAAATAGTTTATCAAACTCAGGCTTGATAAATATATTAAAGTTCAACTAGAAGAATCTGGAAGTGTCTGTTTGTGGAATTGAACAATTTATGGTTGGAGGAATGAATGGATTAATTGATTCATTCATTCAATTCAACATTGAAAACAATACAACTCAATGAAGTCTACAGACTTATTTTACTGGCAGAATCAGTTATTTTTTTTAAACTGTTTTCTTTGTTTGTTGTTGTTGTTGTTTTTTTGAGTTTCAATTTATGATCAAGGCTTATTGATTATATTGGATATATATATATATTGGTTATTGTTATTGTCTCTTCCTTTACCAGATATGTCTTTGTCATATATGCCCTCTGGTTTTTGACTGAAGAGGCAAGACTGTAATTATAATTTTCAGGACTTAAATCATCATCAAGTGAGACGAATGATTTAAAGAACAGTAATTTTTGCAAACAGATTTTTATTTCATGCAGCTGAATTATAAAAACTAATGAAATGTTTATTTTCATTTCATCTCAAAGTTCACTTGTTGGTTATTATTGTGAGTAATGTTGAAATGCTGTGGGATATTTTAATTTTTTGCAATTTTTATTTTTACTCAGTTTATCAATTAAAGGTGACAATTTACTCAAAAGTTACAAGTACAAGACTTTGACTCACACTCATGGCATTTCTGAGAAAGAAAACGTACTGAAACTAAACTAAACTAAACCTTAGAGATAAGAAGCTTTGACATAAGAAGTAATCAGATGAACTAGTACTCTACGGTGTGTTTGAGTACTGTGAGGGAAGGGAGAAAGATAGAGAGAGAGAGAGGAGGGGTAGATAAAGGGAGGAGAGAGAGACAGAGAGGATATGAAAAGGAGAATACAGAGGGGGAGGAGGGGGAGGGAAACGAGGGAGGAGAGAGTCAGGTTGGTTTTAACTCTACCAAATGTAAAGAAAATAAATAAATAAAATGAACCACTTGTAGAAGCAAATCAACAGTGCAACAGAGAACTGGGCATCAGGTACTGAGCGGGAAGTAGAGCTGAGGGAGGAACACTTTGGAATGGAACGCAAAGAGAGATTGTATATCTGCACTGTCTACTCCTCCTTTAATTTAATGACATTTTTCTACATCGACTGTGACTTGTCAACTAGTTTAGTCCAAGATGGAAAGGGAAAAGATTACCAACTCAGGTTGTCACCAGCTCTTCTGCCAAGTCAGGCATCAGACCAAACCAGCTCAACACGCAGTAAACATGCATCAGGTGGATGGGAAAATGAAAAGATGAATTGCTGAGAGACATCATGGACTCAAATACGTCCAAACTACAAACCAATTCCTGTCAACTTTCTCATGAAAAGTCTGTCTGGGAAAACTGTGAGTTTGGCAGAGACTGATATCTGACGCCACCTAGCGGGTCAATAGCAGATTGCACACAGGGACGACAAACCCATTCAGTCAAACTCACTTTACCAATATACAGGATGTGATGTAACGACCCTCGATGGCCAGGAGTCTGTCTGACAGGGTGTGTGACATTGACATGAACTTTAGTAGTATAAGCAAAGGTGCAAGTTCAGAAGTGTGAGGAACTCAGAGAGGAGGTAGAAAAAGACCTCTGGAGGCTTACTGAGCAAGGAGGAGGCAACCCAGCAAGCATCAGAGGCAACAGTGAGGCAGTGGACTGCATAGGGAAAGCTACAGCTGGACAGAAGCCAATCGGTTGTGGGGACACTGAAGACCATCATGACGCCAGTGGACAACATGGGAGGAGCTGTACTACAAGACTTCCTGCAAGGTGTAGAACATATTCGAGCATGTGAAGATATTCAGGCAGGTTTATAAAATAGTGCAATATATTTCAGCAGGAAGAGAATTGATGCTTCAAGGAGAGAGAGCTCTTCATCTGTCTTGACTACAGACACCACCTTCAATACCCATTATACTCATCCTACAATGATAAACACTGGAATCAATAGATAAGACAGATAACAGTGACTTCTGAAACATCAGCAGACTTTGTTTTATTCATGTTTATGTTCCCAGAAGGACCTTTGGCATGGTTTCTAAATGAACAGTATGTAAATCTGAGCATGAAGTTCAGATACAGTTGAGAGTCATTACAGAAAAAACATCTTGAATTCACAACCACAGTATGCAGCACAAGTGTGTTACCACCATTCTTCTCTAACTCCTCAGATCGGTGGCGCTATCAGAATTGGGAAGTCACTTTGTGCCCAGGATGAAACCGCCAGGATTTCATTGAGGAAAATCTCACAGAGACGCTGCTGACATAATGGACAACGATGTGTCGCAGTTGGAGACAGAGATTAAAAAGTTGCAGCACAGTAAGACCTTCTTCTTGCCTCCTGCTGCTTCCTCTTCATCTGCTGGAATAGATTAAAGGTGCATACCACTGAGTTGCACTATCCAAATGGGGTATACTGTAATGATTACTGGACGGACCCAAACACAAGACTCAGAGGTAGAACAAACAAAGAGAGTTTATTCAGGGAGGAAAACCGGAGGGTAGAGTGGATGCAGGACGAAGCAAGGAGACAGGCAGGAGACACGGCAGGCAGGGCAGACAGGTGGTGAACGGACAGGTAGCAGGCAGGTAGACAGGGATGTGCAGAACGGCTGGAGACGGTAATGATCCTGGGCAGAGGGAGAGCAGGGTTAACTTCAAGCAAACAATAGAATCTCTTGAATCCAAAGTCAAGTGGCCGGGAACGAGGTTTACCACACTGGTTGGAACAACGATCTGGCAGGAAGTGACTGGAAGACCGGGGAAGATATACTGGTGGTGATGAGTTAATGGATGGCAGGTGTGCAGGGTAGAGCAGGTGATTGGGATGAGGTAATGAAGCAAGGAGGAGCCGGGGACTGGAGCCACGCCCACCCACCCACACACACACACACACACACACACACACACACACACACACACACACACACACACACACACACACACACACACACACACACACACACACACACACACACACACACACACACACACACACACACACACACAGACAAACAGGGAGAACAGCTAGGAGGCAGAGGTGGAGGGCGTGACATATACATACAAGCTTTCAACTCTGGTGACTCACTCAGTTTCAGCCAAGAGTTCCTTATCTAATAGTGATCAAATTATTTAGCTGCCCAACCATAACCATTATTAGTTATTCTATTTAACCGTTCATAAAACTTTTCATGGCACAAGATTGTTCAGAGTTCATGTTTTCCCTTGTCAAAGGAAAGTTTAATTTGTAATAAGTCAAATTGTTACAGCTAATTTACCCGTCACATCAAATGTAAAGCTAAATGAATGGATGCTCTGTCCATCACCTTTCCCTCATCCTTACTTTTTATTTGTACTTGTTTCAACCATTAATGTTTTATTATTATTATGTTTTATTGTTCATTCCCTGTGAAGAAACAAGCCCCGTTTTTGTATTTCAGAATAAGATTAGTCAGCTGCTGTAGTGTTTAGTTAGAATGAAAACCTGCAGACCCTTTATCTACCCAGGGAAGGTGCGGAAAGTGTTTCCTGATGACGAAGCAGCAGCATCCTGCTTCACGCCCATTCAGCTATAAATCTGACTGGATGATTAGAAGGACCAGAAAATCACTATGATACAGTCCATGACTGTTTGGGATTTCCACCATACCTTGAATGACCAATAACGTTTAATATTTGATTTGTTATTGATTTGATCTTCATCATGACCGTCAAAGACCAGGCATCAAGCATATTAATGGTATTTATCTGGTATTGATCAAATGTCCTGGTGTCAGTGAACTCATCGATTTTTCTTTTTGCAAGAACCATAACAAAACATATTTGGTCATTTTTTTGTTGAATCCAATAATAAACATAAATAAACAAGACGATGAGACAGACAAGGAGATGTGGTCACCATAACACCATAACACCACCAGCAGGTGTCAGACATGTTATACTTTCTGTTTTATCTTTGTATTAATGTCCTTGTGGTCCAGCGAGTTAAGAGTTAAGATGTCTATCATGTACGAAGGATGTTGTGGGTTTGAATCTGATTCAATATTTTCTGTCACTGTTTATTGTAAACTGTCTAATAAAGCAGAAAGTAGAGAAATCTGACTTCACAGCCCTCTGGTTGGCTCATTTGTTGTTTCTTGGAAAGATGGGGATTTCCAGTTAAACATTACCAGTTTACATTTTGGACCACAATAGTTTCACTTTCATCTTTAGCTGCTCCGCCTATATTCAACTGCTGATTCTGAACCTGCCAATAGAAAGTGCTTTCAAGGGTGAAAAAACGTTACCACCTTCATAGGCACAATAGAAAGAGAATTTGTCAGAGGACATACAAGTAGGAAAGAAGTAACAGGCAGCAGAAGTCACTTCAACACTCCAAAGCAGGTAAGTTAACCCAACAAATGTACACTTTATGTTTTGATCAATGAAACAAAATACTATTTTAGGGTGCAGAAAACTCACTTGTGAAAATTTGATTCACTGTTTTTTTTTAATTTGTCATCTGATACATGTTGAGTTCCTGCTACTTCCTGTCCAGTCCACACATATGATTTGATGCATGTGTTGGAAAACCTGGACGTATGCATCATGAAAAATTAACTGCAACAAATGTCTGTTTTCTGATGTAACCTCAGTCTAAACAGTAGGGCAGGACCCCGTTACAGTAAGACAGGCTGACGGCATGCAGGGATTTGAGGTTTTGCCCCAATTGTATTATTGTATTTCATTTCCCAACAGCTTCTTTTGCCTCAATTGTATTATTGTATTTCATTTCCCAACAGCTTCTTAGAGTGCAGGTTATGATCATGATCCCAAAATGAAGTGAGGAATCTGATGATCCCAAGATGAGTTTGTGCCCCAGTATTTAGATTGCATTATTAACTATTTTCTGACAATCTTCTAGATCATCTGGCGCCTCACTGCTGATCACACCATGAGTACTGCTAATATGCTGATTGACAAAATGTTCTCCTGGACGGAGGAACAACAGAACTGTGCAAAGAAACTGAGGACACTGGCCACTGAGCTGGAGAACATCAGAGAGAACGTCAATACAACTCAGGTAGTTGGGAGCTCTGTGTCTGTAGCTGGTGCTGCCGCAATGACAGCAGCCGGAGTCCTAACCTTCTTAACAGGCGGGGCAGCAGCCCCTTTGCTAGTTTTAGGAGCAGCAGGAGCAGTTGGTTCAGGGGTTGGTTTCATTACCAATATGGGCTCAACAATAGTGGAGAATATATTATCAAGTAGCACCATGAAAGATGCAGAAGAAACTGCAAAAACAATCAATGATCTTGAAAAGGAAATCCAGAGACTCATTCAGCTACTGGTAAAGGAGAATAAGAAGAAAGAGCAAAAGGCTGATTCCAGCACTGATGTGGGACCAGAAGATGTTGTGGATTGCATCCTGAAAGCAATGGCAGAACACAGTGGATTACAGTGGACTGATAACCTCAAGTTTCTCAGCAAAGTATCTCGTTTGTCCAGAAATACAGTCTCGGTGGGGGGCGTAACTTCTGGTCTTACTTCCGATCTTCTTCAGAAGGCCACACTTGCTTTACCCCTTGTTTATAAATTTGCTATACAAGTTACCGCAGGAGAAATTTTTAAAGAAGCAGCTGTAGAAGCAGGGAAAGCTGCCATCTCAAAAGGACTCCTTACTTTGGGCCCAACAGCAGCAGCAAAGGCACTAGGTCGTGTAAGTATCTACCATGAAAATGGTTACAGTTTTTCCCAAACATTTAAACACATTTCCAGAAACTGTGGCTCAATTTCTCAAAACTCTAAACACAAAACTGAAAAGAGTTAACCACTTTGTCAAAACTCCACAATTCTCTTGCAAAATGAAACACAGCCCTCAAAACCATCTTCTCTCTTCTCAAAACTGATTCTTTCCACCAAAACAAGACACACAGCTGTCATATGAATATCTCTTACAGAGCAACAATTAAACACTGGTGTGATAAATTGAAAACACGACCATCAAAATACTGATTATGTTTTGGCTTCATGAGGCCATGTTTCATATTCAGATGTATAATTGTGTAGAAATTGTTTCCTTCAAGTTTAGTTGTTTTTTTTTGTCGCAAAATAGGGACAATTTTAATTGCATTGCATTGCCATATTGTAAAACAATATTGTGAATATATCATAAATATTGCATTGACACAATCATTGTATCAGCATAGGATACAATGCAGCTTTGTCTATCTGATGACCTCCAACCGGGCTAAACTCACCACCCAGCTTCCCAGAGTCATCCTGTAAACTCATAGTTGATACTACGACATTGAGTTCAGAGAATACACACGTTACACATTTTGGCAAAACTCACAGTAACTGCACTGAGAAGTAAAATGAGAAACACTACAGTAAGAAAATGTTTAGACTGTCTCTCTGGGGATATACAAATACAAAAAGATAACAAAGCAAATATTTATTTCTTACTGTAATACAGTAAAATGTTCAGCTGACTGACCTGAAAAAGTTTTTCGTAGGCCCACAACAGATAAAAATATAAAACGTAGTGAAACAGATCTACATGTAAATCAGTCCGAATCCCGCCTCCGATCCTGATCAGGCCAGAGGACCTCAACTACATCGGCTGGACTCGCTGCCCAGCTTCGGTCATTGTTAGGCTTGATTGAGTACATGGTCAACCAAAGTTTCATTAGAAATATTGACTCCTCCTCCTCTCACTCTTCCTCTTTGTTCTCCATGCATCTCAATTTTCCCCAACACAGTAGAGGTCACCTGAGGCCTGTTTTATGCTCTGACACATGATTGGAGTGTTTTACCAACAGGTGAGACGTGAGTGAGACCAGTTGGTAATCAGGGTGTTGCATTTTGAAGGCCAGTGTTTTCCAGGTGAACAAGGTGTGCTAAAAGATGCAATTTGTGTTTAGAGTTTTGCAAACATGTGATGTAGAAAGATATTTGAGTGAGAACAATGGAATTGTGCTTAGAGTTTAGCAGTTTGGAGTCATGTTGTTGATACATGAGCTTCAAGTTTTCACAATTGTGTGCATAGTTCCATTTTTCTTATGTGTATACAATGGAGAAAAACTGTAATATCACATCCATACCTGAACAACACCCATGTTGTTGTTGTCTAGGATAACATGAGCACTCTCTCAAAACCAGAAAGCAGAGAAGTGAGTCACAAAGCTGTGATGTCATCATATTTGTCAGCAGTGTGGAGTTGCTCCATGAAGGCAACTGAGGGATGAAAGTACACAAAGTTTGTTTCTGTCTTTTTGGGAGAGTTTTCATGTTTACTGACAGGACCGTCCTAGTTTGTAGTAATAACATACATTAATTCATCAATTGAATACCATTATCTTTTAGGTTCTATTGTATTTTCATTGATATTGATATCTAACCATGGAGACAGTGGACCAATGAGCAGTGTTTTTATTAGTTCATCAGTTATAATTTCATTTTCAGGTTGGGGGAGGGGCAGTTGGGCTGGTGGTTTCAGTTCCTGAGCTGATTGGCAACTGTAAAGAAATGGCCAGAAACAATTTTAAGACAAAAGCCAGTCAGCATCTGAGAGAAACAGCCACCAGGATGCAGACCTCTTCTGCAGAACTGAAGAGGGAACTTGATGAAGTCCGGTGAGCCGTTGACTTCCTGCCGACATTATGCTGCTTTCATGTCATGTTGGAGGAAACGGAAAGAACGTGTTCCCACGTTCAGGGTTGGGTTACCCTTGACTATTGCTAGTTATCTCCATAGCAACAACTAGTTAACAAGTTGGTTTGTCAACCAAACAAACTGCAGAAGGTATTTCTAGTTGATCATAAACAGTCGATTATGCAGAAGCATTCTAGTGTGAAAATAACTAGTAAATATGATTTTTATTACCTTGGACTTTGGAAGATTTGCGGCAGCCATGTTTGACACACTTTCCTTACTTGTACCATCAGGTGGGAGATATCAGAGCCTTGAAAAAGTTCCCATATTACCACTAGGAGGTTGACGTGAACCTTTTTTCCAGTCGGAAGCTCGTATTTACACAAACTCCCATGTGACATGAACACAGCATTAGGCAGAGTCCTCTGAAGGAACTGGACATATTGTAGTGATAGATATTATTCAGACATAATACAATGCTATTGTATGAGATGACATCATGTAGTACTAATTCATACTGTAAATTACAACAAAATTATACTACAACTAAATTATACTACTACTAAATTATACTACTGCACATATATATATTGTCATTCCTAATATTATCCAATAAGCTGTAGAACTGTAAGATATAATGTGATATAATGTCAAAACGTTTTCTCTAAATTGTCTCTTTTCTCTTGCAGAAAGGAGTGTGAGAAGTTAGCTGAAGTTAATCGCTGTATGGAAAACCCAGAAATGGATCCGAGGGCCATTATGGAGTTTGCAATGAAATACTGTCAGGATGCAGCGATGCTCCGATGGCTGAGAGAAAACTCACAGTCAGAGGACTTTATCAAACTTGTGAGAATGTTTCATTTTCTGAAAGAATGCATCGATGAGGAACAGAAGAAAGACCACTCCAAGGATATTGACATCGTCTTTGTGGCACATGGATCAATCCGAGACTCCATGATCCCAGCCAGCTGCCTCATGCCTGTGTTCACTATCAAGGACGTCGTCCTGTATTCTCCCTGGAACTGCGCTATTGATGGTGATGCAGCGTATGGTGTTGCAACAGGATGGATTCAGTTTCACCACAGGACCTTTCATTGTGGTCAACAATACTGTCCTCTGCCCTCTTACCACCATCAGCCCACCAATCTGCCCAACCACTGGAACTCTATGAAGGAGGCAGGAACCCAATGGATTCCAAACATTATGCTTGACCCTCTGGGACCGAAGGATGGTGGGTGGAACAGGTTTGAGTTTCTTAAAAATGAGCATGGCCTCCCTGGGAGAAACCGCCTCGTTCTCCCATACATGATCCCAGGAGTGGATGCTTCAGGAAGAGTCCCGTTCTTCATTGTCACTTTGGCCTTGTCACTCGTGCTCATTTTCTCCAGGTTCCAAGCCACCGTCCACCTGGCAGCCTGCCTGAGTAAAACAACTACAAGAGATAATTTGGATGATGCTTCTTTGATGCGTCAGTATGCCTACACTATTGATAACACCTGCATGACACTTTCATTATCAATGCCCCCCAATCAAGGATCTAGCCTGTATAGAGCTTGTAAAGCTATGTTTGGTTAGGCAGCTTCCTAGTGCCAGTTGCCGTTGTAACACCAAGACTGTAGATAAATGAACCTAAAGGCATTTGCAGCGTTTGATGCATCAATATAACATCATCCCTTAAAATAGTTTGTCAAACTGAGCCTTGAATATATTAAAGTTGGACTAGAAGAATTTGAACAACATTGAAAACAATCACAATAAACTAAATCCGTCCACAGACTCCTGGCACAATCACTTATTTTGTGTTTTCTCTGTTTTGTTTCGTTTTTGAGGATTTTTTTATTTTTATTTTTAATGATTGAGGATTATTGATTATATTGGTTATTGTTATTGTCTCCTCTTTTACCAGATATATCTCTGCCATATATGCCCTCTGGTTTTTTGACTGAAGACTGTAATCATTCTTTTTAAGGATCTAAATAATCATGAAGTGATTGAAAAGTTAGTCAGTCCATTTTTGCAGACATGGTTTTATTTCATGCAGCTGAATTATAAAAACAAAACTCAAATGTTTTTTTCATTTCATCTCAATATTTACTTTATTATTATTTTCAGTAATGCTGATATTTGATATTTTGGTTTGCTTCCAGTAACATTTGTTTTAATTGAATTGAATTGATTCTTAACACATGATAATGTTTCTGCAATTGTGATATAATAAATGTCTTCAATTGAAATAAAATGAACCACCTGTAGGAGCAAATCAACAGTGCAACAGAGAACTGGGCATCAGGTAACTGAACGTGTCCCTGAGCAGGAAGTAGAGCTGAGGGAGGAACACTTTGGAATGGAATCTACTCTATGGAATCTACTAGGATCTACTCTCCCCCTCCCCTTCCTCT
Organism: Hoplostethus mediterraneus; assembly: GCA_034670385.1. Lineage (NCBI taxonomy): Eukaryota > Metazoa > Chordata > Actinopteri > Trachichthyiformes > Trachichthyidae > Hoplostethus > Hoplostethus mediterraneus. The sequence goes on from JAXDDW010000203.1 coordinate 169,879, forward strand.
AAAACCAGGACAGGTTTCTATTGGCTCAGGATAGCACAGGATGGAGAGTTCCATCAGATCAGTTATATTGATCATAAACATGGAAGTCAAAGATCCAGTTTAATAGTAACTTAAGTGTTTTTTAACCAAGGCTGGGTTTTCCTGAGAGTTCATCTTTGTCTTGTTCTGGAGTAACTGGGTCCATAACAAGGTGAGATCGTGTGCAAATAAAACCAAAGCACACACAGAGATGTCTTAACAGCTTACGTGAAATCACATCTTCCACGGCTGTTTTCAGTTACATCTCTGACCACATTACTTTTACTTTTACTTCCAAAACAAAAAGCAACTTAAATGTGATTTTAATACATCTATTAACATGTAAAGATAACAAGAATTAACTGTATTTGCATTGTACTTTTCAAGCCAAAGTTACAAAAGCGCTTCGACAGAATAAAACATAAATGTATACAAGCCAATAAGATGGGAGTATAAAACTACACAGAGATACAAGAGAATAAAACAGGGAATATATATTAGGAACAAACAACTACATTAAACCTGTCTGTAAAGTTTTGAGAGATATGATTTATAGATGTTTGTGCTGGACAGTGACAGGCCTGGACTTGAACCCTGCATGTTACACTGTCTTATCATCAGAGGGCTGAAGTACTACAGCTGGGCATTTACAAGAAGTCACATGGTGCAAGGAAAGGAAACCGGGTGAAGTTTCCCTTCTACAGATCAGATCAGATTCAGCAGGAGATGCTTTGTGCCAAAACCAGCCTCACTGGTTCCAAACATTGTGCTTGACCCTGTGGGACCCTGCTTGGCCTCCCTGGGAGAAACCGCATCGTTCTCCCATACATGTTCCCAGGAGTCGATGATTCAGGAAGAGTCCCGTTCTTCGTTGTCACTTTGGCCTTGTCACTCGTGCTCATTTTCTCCAGGTTCCAAGCCACCGTATGAATTTCACTTTGACATAAGAAGTAATCAGATGAACTGCTACTCTATGGTGTGTTTGAGTACTGTGAGGGAAGGAACAGGAAGACAGATGGGAGAGAGAGAGAGGGAGAGGGTATGAAAAGGAGAATACAGAGGGGGAGGAGGGGGAGGGAAACGAGGGAGGAGGGAGTCAGTTTGGTTTTAACTCTACCAAATGTAAAACAATAAAATGAACCACCTGTAGGAGCAAATCAACAGTGCAACAGAGAACTGGGCATCAGGTAAGTGAACGTGTCCCTGAGCAGGAAGTAGAGCTGAGGGAGGAACACTTTGGAATGGAACGCAGCCCGAGTCAGCAGCACTCACCTGTAATCTACATTCATGTTTGTCTCTTCTTCTGTTCTTTTATGATTTTTCTATGAAATATATGTCGTACATAAGTAAAAATAAAGTAACTGTGATATAAGTACCTGTGATATAAGTAACTGTGGACTACTGCAACCATGGAAAATAAATAAAACAAAATGTAACTAGTGACATCAAGTGGTGCAACTGTTCATTTCAACAGGGTGAAAGCTGTGTCGTTCCAATGATGTGGGGAGACATTTTATTATTAGCTAGCTAAAGTTGTTCTTCACCAGTTCATGTAAGGGTTTACTCTCCCTCTCCCCTTCCTCTAAAACCAGGACAGGTTTCTATTTGGCTTCTATGTAAGATCCAGTTTAAGACTCATTTAACTGTTTTTTAAACCTAAGGCTGGGTTTTCCTGAGAGTTAAACACAACCCAGCCTCATGCATGCACACATTCACATCTGGGAGTTTTCTCAAGTCAATCACACTCTGAAGTTAGGGGTTTAGGGGTTAAGCAGCAGACAGAGGAACGCACTCAGTACTCACACGTGTTTTACGACTGACCAATATCGGTGATCTAGGAAGTTAAACCTGCTGCTGCACTCACTGCAAGTGGCTGTGGACAAGACAGAGGTATCTCCCTGTTGTTGGTACTAGTAGGCATGGAGGAGGAGAGGAGCTCCACATTCACAAGAACTCTCAAACTCCACAGACGACACAAATCCATCTCCAAATGTGTCTGGTAGCGTTCACCCAGAAACAGATTTAACGTTTCAAATAACACCAGCAGGCCATAGGTGATAACTCTCAATCAATGACAAGGTGAGATCGTGTGCAAATAAAACCAAAGCACACACAGAGATGTCTTACGAGAAATCATGTGACCTCAGAGAAAACAGGGAGGGGCTTCCAGGGTCATACACTGCACTGTTGGTTTCACACCACTGCAGCCTTTGCTCAAAGCATGCAGACAACAGTGTTCATCTAGAGGTTTGGTTAAAACAAAGTAGCACCAGGTAATTCACTGACATATCACTTTGCCATCAGAATTCAGCGGATATCTTATTTTGAAAGGAAACTCTCTCCTCCTTTCATTTGTTTGGTGTTCTGTGAATCTGGTTATTGATCATACAGATGTAATATTGTTACATAAGACCACAGTGTTGTGTTTAACGTAGACGCCGTTAGTTTGTCTACACTTGAAAATAGCTGCACATCTTCCACTGCTGTTTTCAGTTACATCTCTGACCACATTACTTTTACTTCCAAAACAAAAAGCAACTTAAATGTGATTTTAATACATTAAACATACTATTAACATGTAAAGATAACAAGAATGAACTGTATTTACATTGTACTTTTCAAGCCAAAGTTACAAAAGCGCTTCGACAGAATAAAACATAAATGTATACAAGCCAATAAGATGGGAGTATAAAAATACACAGAGATACAAGAGAATAAAACAGGGAATATATATTAGGAACGAACAACTACATTAAAACCGTCTTAAAGTTTTTTAGAGATAGATTTTTAGATGTTTGTGGGACAGTGAAGGCCTGGACTTTAAACCCCGCACGTTACCTGTCTTATCTCAGGGGTGAAATACTGCAGCTGGGATTTACAAGAAATCCATGGGGCAAGGGAAAAAAAAAGGTGGAGTTTACAGCATACAGACGGGGAACACTAGAGCACAACCATTAAATTGTCTTTGAACGCAACCACAGACATCTGCTGCAGATTCTAAAAAGTCGTAATAGTCAAAAAGTCACAACCTTATTTGATTAAACTTTCAAGAACAGGGAAAGCCCCAAAAAAGTTGATTTTTCTCATGCTTTAACTGTTTATTTTTCATGCACAGGGGCGGTGTGGTCAGGAGGAGAGCCGGGCCTCGCTAAACAAGATTTGGGGGTTTTGATCTCCTGCTTTCCAGTCCCATGTCGAAGTGTCCTTGGGGTGGGGGGGGGGGGGGGGGGGAAGGTGGGGGGGGGCCCCCGGGGGGGGGGGTGGGGGGGTTTGGGGGGAACGGGGGGGGGGGGCCCCCGGGGGGCAAGAAAACTTTTTACCAAAGAAAAAGCCCTTTGGTTGATTGAGAAGGGGTTAAAATTGTGTTCAAGTTCTCAGAAAATTTGCCCTTGCCCCAAGAGATGTGTGTGTAATTCTGAAAAGGCACCCAAATATTTTAAAATTAAAAAATGGATAAAAACATAGGTTTATTCTCAAAATCTTTTTGGCCCGAGAACCCCGCTGTTTCTGAAAAGGAATTTAAATATTTTTTGGAAAAAAAGGGAATATTTTAAACTGATGTTGTTTTGGCACCATGCATGTTTCATGAACATTTTTAATTTGGGGCAGGGAAAAGGTCTGACTGCAGTTTGTAATTTTTGGAAGAAAAATACTTTGGGTATTGCCTTTATATTTAATCACTGCGATAGTTAAATTTTCAGGCTAGAATGCTTTTAATTTTAATAGCATATTAAATAGCTCAAATGATAAACTTCACCATCAACCATCAACCCAAGGATGGATGCAACCGTTTAGATGTTTATTCCTGTGGTCTTGTGGCCGTAGAGAACTGGGAGGCTTTGAACCCACCTCTTCAAACTCGCTTTCTCCTGCTAACCCCTGTTCCCTTTCTCTCCCTTCCCTCCATTCCATGACTTGTTCCGTACAGCTTCTCTAGTTTTCTTTTTTTACTAAAATAGTCTGTTTGTTTTGTTTTGTTTGCTCTTTTTTATATTTATTGTTTTGTTTGTTCTGCCCTCCATGTAAAGCATCTTTGGGTACTTAGAAAAGCGCTATATAAGTCCAATGTATTATTATTATTATTATTATGGTTGTTATCAACTTCTTGGCCACTTTGAACTTGCCAGGCAAAACTATTGTTAATGAAACACAATCACATCGTGGGGAAACAAAGAAGCATGGAAATTTGATTGGCTGTTGATGGCCGATGACCACAAAAAGTTCAACTGTAGCCAACTCTGTCCACATGTCAGCTGAGTTTCCCTGGAAATGAATGGACTTCTGGTGACAGTAATAATCTGTAATCAGTCACCTGCACTTTGTTTTATCTCGTTGTATCTGTTTTGTCTCCTGTTCACATCGTGGGTGCAGACGGAAGCAGGTTGAGGTTTTCTCCTCTGGTCAGGAGGAACCGCAGGACCGGGAGACCATGGACACCGCAGACACGCTGGTGGACGTGATCTACTCCTGGATCGAGCAGAGGGAGCGATGTGCAGAACAGCTGAGGAAACTGGCCAAGGACCTGGAGTCACTCAGGGAGAAATGCAATGGCAGTCAGTGTGTGGGGAGTACAGTGTCGGTGGTGGGTGCTGCGTGTTTGATCGGGGCCGGTGCAGCTACTCTGTTCACTGGAGGAGCTGCAGCTCCATTTTTAGGTTTGTTGGGAGCAGCATATGGAGGCACCGGTCTAGTGGTCAGTGTGGCTGCTCAGCTTATTGAGCACTTCATATCAAGTGACACCATGAAAGATGCAGAGAAGCTAGCAACAACGACACATGAAATTGGAGAGAAAATGAAGCAACTGTTCCAGAGGCTAATGGAGGAGAAAGAGGAAGAGTCTGATGAAGAGGACCAATACGTCATAGATCGGATTGTCAGAGCTATGGCGAAGCGAAGCGGAGTGACGTGGCATATGAACATGGGCAGAGTTAGAAATAGACCAATGTTAACTAAGGATAGAATACACATGCGAATGCAGCGCTCTGGATGTCTAATTGGACTGACTGGCCTGTTTGCAGTTTCTGCACTTCACACTAGCAGAACAATAAGCAAAACTTTGGTCTCGAAAGGAGCTCAGAAAATTGCCACGAAAGTCTCTACAGCTGGACTTAAAACAGCAGCTAAAGGTGCCATGGTAAGATCATCTTGTGTATATGTACATATTTATATATATGGATGAATGGAGGGGGTTACTGGCCAATTCTTTAATAACAAGTTACTTTTCCCATCTGATTACTAGAAAAGGAAAGAACAGTCGATTGCCATTTAACAGCTGAACAGTAGTTTTTGGTTAATGTTTCCCCCCCTGGTGGCAGCGGAGGGAAACTCCATCCCATCACTTGTCCTCTTGGGATCTGAAAGACAAAACAAAGAAAAATACATCTGATAATATTCAAAATCCTCCTTTCCCAATCATGAACAGTTTGCAGGAGGTGCAGTTGCACTGGCATTTGCACTTCCTGAGGCGATCGACAACTGGAAGGAACAAGTCAAGAAAAACCATGTGACTGAAGCCAGCCAGTCACTGAGAGAGACAGCTGATGAGCTCCTGGAGGCTTCCCAGGCACTGAAGGAGGAGCTGAATGACATCAAGTAAGATGTTTGGTCAACTGTCCTATTTCAAGTTTGTTGATTTTCTCCATTTACAGTAACAACACTTTTTAAGCATCAATAGCTTTGACATCACTACCAATCAAGTTGGTGTTGTTAAAATCCTAAATTGATCTTCACCAATGTTATTCTCAGGAGGATGATCGATGAGATGGCTGATCTTCAACACTGCACAGAACAGTACACCCTGAGTGATGATGAGGAGCAGACTGATGAAGACAAAGGAGATAATGCTGATAGCAATGAGGGAACTCATTCTGGTTGGGACTGGGAACATGGACACTTGCTTGCTTACTTAAATCAGGAGTGGGAGAGTAGTGACAACCAGACGTTTTGTGAAGTAAGTGAAAGTGATGGTGAACAAGAGAGAGAGAGTGATCAACAAGAGGAAGAGACTGATAGTGAGGAAGAGAGAGAGAGTGATCAACAAGAGGAAGAGATTGATAGCGAGGAAGAGAGAGAAAGTGATCAACAAGAGGAAGAGACTGATAGTGAAGAAGAGAGAGAAAGTGATCAACAAGAGGAAGAGACTGATAGTGAAGAAGAGAGAGAAAGTGATCAACAAGAGGAAGAGATTGATAGCGAGGAAGAGAGAGAAAGTGATCAACAAGAGGAAGAGACTGATAGTGAAGAAGAGAGAGAAAGTGATCAACAAGAGGAAGAGACTGATAGCGAAGAAGAGAGAGAAAGTGATCAACAAGAGGAAGAGATTGATAGCGAGGAAGAGAGAGAAAGTGATCAAGAAGAGGAAGAGACTGATAGTGAGGAAGAGAGAGAAAGTGATCAAAACCAGAAAATTGATACCAAAAACGATGAAGGAAGTGACAGTGTTGTTAGTAGACAAATTGATCCTGGCAGGGATGATGAGAACGGACCTGGTGTGGGGATGAGGATGGGGTTGCTCAACGTTTGGTCCTTGACTAATAAAACTAACAAGATCAGAAATCTCATAACAGAAAATAACCTGGACGTCTTTCTGTCCACGGAGACCTGGTTACACCCGACCAGCGGGCATGAAAGACTTAGGCAAGCTTCGCCTCCGAACTTCAATTTCCACCATCAGGCAAGGGAAGGCCGAGCGGGAGGAGGTGTAGCGAATCAATACTCAGGTGCATTTCAGGGCAGGCAGATCTTCTTCCAGCACGTCACCACGTTTGAATACGTCGCCACGGTTCTGGAGCGCGCTGAGTGGGATGCGCCCATCCTGCTCATCAACGTGTATTTCCCACCAAGGTATAACAAGGAAAAATTTCGCAAATTTCTGCAAGAACTTGAGGAGATTTTAAAGATCTCTGACAATATCATCCTGACTGGTGATTTCAACATCCACTTTGATCACGGAATAAAATCCGCCGCTGTGGAATTTTATTGGCTTTTGGAGGAATATGGTTTGTGTCAACACGTCAACGAGATAACACATAGAAGGGGACACACTCTGGACTTCGTTATCACCAGGAACGTTGAAATTTCCCATCTCTCTGTCCGGAACGATGGGATATCTGATCATTACACGGTGTATTTCAACGCAACTCCAGTGTCAAAAGATGGGACAAAGAAAATCAATGGAAACGAAAACCAAAAAAGATTTAAAAAGAGTGAAGAATAGAAACCTCGGTTGAAGCGTGTCTTTACATGGCTTACTCTGCCCAGTGAGACAAAATGATAAACAAATATATTATGAAAGGACTGGAGGGGGCGCTAACGTGGCACCTTATACCGATGTCACTTACAGGCAAAAGACAAGCTCTTCCATCACGACATGAAAGGACAGTTTTGTTATTGACTTCCATAGTAGAATTGGGAAGTAAAGGGGGTGCATACTTTTATTAACTAGATTTTTCATCATATCATAGCCACTGTATATCAGATATTACAGACAAAATAATATATTTATTTATCAAACATCATCAAAAATCATTTTCAGAGCCCTCGTGATCATCTCGTACATCAGGCTGTTTCACTTGTCTAAACAAAGTCTGAAGACTGCAAATATTCACTATATCACAAAACTCAACATTATAGCAATAATAATAATAATAATAATAATAATGATAATAATACTACTAATAATAATAATAGTAATCATGTTTTTGTTTTTTAAATGTATATTGAGTTTCATTGCAAAATAAGATGACAACCTTTTGAAAAATCTAACACCTACTAGTTAGTAGCTATCTTGATCTAGTTACTTAGTTACATTAAAAAGTGGGCTGGCCTTCTCTGGCAGCCAGGCGAAATACACATTGGTATATGTTTATTTTTAAGGCCATTATTGGAAAATTACCATCTTATATCACAATGTTGTTAGATTGGAATTATGGACCCTATTTTACACGCTCAGGTGATTTAGTACAAACTGAACTCGGAAAGTTAGCCTTTAGTTTTAGTGCCCCAGCATGGAATGATCTCCAGCTCACGCTGAAGATTGATTATTTTATATCACATGGACGATTTAGAAATGTAATTGCAGACCTGCTGGCATCAGTATGCAATTGTTTTTAGTTTTGACCTGTTTTTATGATGTCTTATATGTCTTAAATGTAAACTGATTTCTTTATTTTATTACTAATTGTTCTATATTTGCATACTGAAATGCCTGTAAATCTCGGCGACATTGTAAATGAGGGTAACCTCAACTGTCCATTCGAGAATAAATAAATAAATGAATGAATGAATGAATGAATGAATTAGTTACATTACTTATTTCCATGGGGATCGATGGATAGCACATGACGCGTCTCCGCCGCACGGTGTATTTGCAAACAGTCTCCACTAGACTTTGCTCCGTCCTAAACTTTAGATCACCGATTTCCACTAGATCACTACACACTCGCTTTGTTCTTCCCTTACTGTCACTGAGTAAAATCAATATTATTCTGCCATTTGAAATATTAGCTGGATGTAATTTGTTATATTATTCAGGTATTTACATTCTGATTGTTTTGTTTAATTTCTGATAACCAATAAAGTTCATGTCAATGTCACACACCCTGTCAGACAGACTCCGAGCCATCGAGGGTCGTTACATCACATCCTGTATATTGGTAAAGTGAGTTTGACTGAATGGGTTTGTCATCCCTGTGTGCAATCTGCTATTGACACGCTAGGTGGCGTCAGATATCAGTCTCTGCCAAACTCACAGTTTTCCCAGACAGATTTTTCATGAGAAAGTTGACAGGAATTGGTTTGTAGTTTGGACGTATTTGAGTCCATGATGTCTCTCAGCAATTCATCTTTTCATTTTCCCATCCACCTGATGCATGTTTACTGCATGTTGAGCTGGTTTGGTCTGGTGCCTGACTTGCTGGTGACAACCTGTAGGTGCTTCACTAGGAATATCACAACAGGAAGCTCATTGTGGGTTTTCTATGTGACGTACATGTGACGTAACACATGTGACGTAATAGCTTCTGACTGACTATGTAGTTAACGTTATCTTAAGCGCTAATTCTTGCTAGCTTGCCGGCCACATAAATGAACAAGTACAGAAAACACACCTCACCAGAAACCTCCATTTTTCTTTGCTCTTGTCTGCACTAATAACAGTTATATAAACGGGGCACTGTAGAGCTGACAGACTTCATAATCTCTTCAATCAGGCAGGGGACGGTAGTGTCTTTGTTTCCACACGGATGGATTTTAAGACTGGACTCTATCAGCCAGTGCGCGTGCGTCATACACACAAGGAAGTGCGGAGAAATTGTTTTGCGCTTTTTTTCAGCTGAGTTAGCTCATGTCATAAGTGTGGTGTTTTATTGCTGTTATTGTATATCGCTCGGGGTACATTGCTCCTCAACTGTGGAATAGCGGCCCGACAAAAGTGACGCGTTACATGTGTGAAAATGCCCCGGAGGAAGGTAAGGCAAATGCTTTTTGTAGCCACATACGTTAGAGCAGGACGCAGATCGGACGTATCAACAACATAACGTCATGGCTAATGTTAGCTAACACTACGCTATAAAAGAGCCACTGTGTAAAACTTGTGAATTTATCCGAGCAAAAATACGATTCTACAATGTCGTGAGGTTTGTTTAATGGAAGTGCACGTAGACGCACACAACTAAGTTTTTGTTTTGTTGCTGTTAAAAGTAAGCTAGCTAACGTTGCTAATGTTGAGTTGCAAAAATGTATTGCTTATTCTGTAAGGTTACCTCAGGGTAAAATAGGAAGGAGTTAGATTTGGGCCGGGAAACCTTTGCACGTATTTCTAGCAACGGTTGTGAACATGTTGCTATGTTTATTTTGATGACGAGGAGGATAGCTTGCAGGATGAAAAGGTACAAACTGTTCTTTGGAGCAAGGAAGCCTCCGAACCAAAACAACGCGGTGATTGGGCAGAATCCGGATATGCATTGCGCTCATTGGTTCAACGCTTCCAGGCCACGCCTCTTCGCTGATTTGATTGGGCATCAGCAAACTAGGAAAACCTCAGCTTCTTGTTGTGAAGTTGTCAGAAGCACTCTCCATCAAATGAAGTCATCCATGCTGCTTAGTGTGGAATCTTTAACCATAAAATGTATTATTACTTTTATCTTAATATTAAATTGATTTTGAAATTAAATTTAAGTTGCTATAAAAATAAGTTCAGTAGTAGTAGTAGCATTAGTTATATATTGTTATTAGCATGTTGGTATTATTATTACTAACTGAGCTTGTCGTTAGTTATAATATATATATATATATATATATATTATGTTATTAGGCTATGTTATTCGGTCAGTGCGTCCATATTTTGAAAGTAATCATAAAAAAAATCATAAAATGGCTTGTTTGACATCTCCATAGTGGGGGAATGGGGTGTGCCCCTCCCCTTTTCGTGACCTCACACGCTTCTTTTATGTCCATCACCCTCATTCATTCGTGTTGGGAGTCAGCCAGCAGCCCTTCCAAATTCGCTGCTACAAAGCAGATTATAACGTAAACAAACATCCCGTGGAACATTTGAGGAGGCTGTTCTTTGGAATAACTAGTCAGACAAAAAAAAGCTCAAACTCAAACCATGGGGGATTCATTCAAGACGTGCATTCAAGCAAAATGTACTCATTAGGGTTGGTTAGTTCAGATGTTGTTGTTTTTTTCATTTGCCGAATCACTGCAGCCGGCTTTATTCGGGGTGCGCTCGGTGATCCAAAAGTGCGGGGATACTGATTACATTGGATATTTATTGATTAGTGTCAGAGCGGCTGGAGGAGGGGGAATGGTACTCCTCCCCCCAACATGGGATCTTTGTTGAATTACCCCCTGGTAAAAACACTCCGTCTTTAGTCGCTTCTTTCCTCCAAACTTTGATCTCACACAATCTCCAGTCAGGGTTTAATTGATGATCGCTGATTAATTGAGGTTTTGTTGTTCGGTGTGGTTCCCAGAGGACCGCAGGCAGCAGCTCGGACGGGACGGAGGACTCGGATTTCTCCGCCGACCTCGAGCCCGCCGAAGGACCCGAGAACGCGCACAGACGGGGCAGCACGCGCCTCACCCGCGCCTCGCTGCGACTCAGCCAGAGCTCGCAAGGTAAACAGTATTCATCAAAGCTCATTTATTTCCATTCTTTTAGTTTACTTGTTCGTATATTGTATAACAACCCGCCATTACCACATTAACCAGTTATCCAGAGCACATGGGAACACTGGTGCTGAATGAATGATTTCTTCACATACGGCTTCCAAATGATTTGCCTAGAAATGATCATGATACAAACTAACTCACTGAAGGTAAAGTCTGAGTGCCATACCAAGGTTAGGGTAGTACTAATTCTCCTTCTCTTTCTTTCTTCTTGGGTACTCTGAAAGACACTCCTAAATTAAATTATTCATTATTAATTAATTATTAAATTCTTCTTCTTCTTCTTCTTCTTCTTCTTCTTCTTCTTCTTCTTCTTCTTCTTCTTCTTCTTCTTCTTATTATTATTATTATTATTATTATTATTATTATTACTACTACGACTAATAATAATATTAATAAAGTGACATCTTTGCCATATCTGTCATTGGTTTGCTTCATTTACACCTTTATGTTGTAGAAGCAGCTCAGTGTACTTACCAGTTTTGACCTCTTAGTCTGTACTGAGCTTTAGCTAAAGTAGCAATACTTTCTTTTAGTTGCACCCCGGAAATAATCAAACCCATTTATTCTTTTACAGTTTTGTTTATCCTCCTCTTGGACTGTAGTGAACTTCAGCTAAGGTCACTGTGCCCCTCGGTGTCAGCCAGCCTAACAGTACTCCGATTAGAAAGCGTCATTTGAGTGATTTGACTTCAAACAACTTCAGATAGTTTGATATAATATCGTAGCTTGAGGATGTGTTTGCACGTCTGGGGGAGGGTGCGTTCATGCGGGGACTTTAAACCCCCTCACTTCAACAGCAGCCATTGTATACGGGCAGTCATAAAGCATGAATGGGCTCAGACAGCCTCCCCCGTCCTCCCCCCACCCCCCCGCGTGACCCCTTTAAGCTCTGACTGCCACGGGGGATTTACAGCAGAGAAAGAAAGAGTGACTCTGTATCCTCTGCTTTTGTTATCGGGGGGGAGATGGGCGCTCTCTTCCCATCGCAATGCAGGCTTAGAGAATGGAAGTGAACACGGGTTTAGTTTGTCACAGGAAAAGACGGATTCAGAGGCTCCCTCTCCTTTTCTGTGGTGGGATTAGCATCTTCATGACCACTGAGGCAGATCGCGACAAGTAACGCGTCTTCTTCTTCCGCCTTTTATCCTGCGGGTTATCGTCAGTGCCTTCTGTAGATTTTCATTTTCTCCACGACAGTAGAAAAAGTAGAAGTAATGTTTTCAGATTCCCACCAGGGATCCATAGAGGTGGCAGACTCAGTCACAATCTGTGTCAGTATCACACAACTAACTGATTCTATTCTATTCTATTCTAGATAATTGCAGCCCGGTACAGAGCAGCTCTCCTGCAAATTTAGGTGCAGAAGACGAGCCGGATTCAGCAGCAGAGCCGGCGGCGGCAGCAGCGTCGGTTTTCTCCTCCGGGCGCAGAGTCACTCGCAGCCAGCAGGGGGCGTCAAACACCGCGGCCAAGAAATACCCGCTGCGCCAGAGCAGGTCGTCCGGCTCAGATACCGACGTTAACGGTGAGATGATGGTTAATGGTGTGGTTGCGTTGTCCTGTCCTCTGTTTTCTCAAAAACGTGAACTGGTTTACATTATTTAGTTAGGTATTATTTCTCAGCCAAAACGATGAAATCAGCCTGAGACTCGATCCCAAATCCCAAGGTTATGTTTGCAGGGTAAAGAAATCAATGTAACTTCATGTTTAAGTAACAGGAACGAGGCCTTTCGCTGAACATAGAGAATTGGAGAATTGCTGGGCGGGAGGTTTCTAGTTTTAAAGCCCCAGGAAACTTGTCTTGAAATAGTAAAAATGAATATATGATCTCAAAGTTTAGTGTCTAATTAAACATCCACAAAAATCTGAGTGAAAATAAACGTTCAGAAATATTAGAAAACCTCGTTCAAAAACATCATTTATCTGTATCATTTCTCAGGACTGTGTAGGCGTGTCAGATCAGGATTTGATTGACATCCTGACACGATGGATAGCTCCGCCCACGTCAAACTGTCAAGCCGTTGCACCTGTTGGGGGCGGGACAACTGACGTGCATTGTTTACTGATTGGATGAATGAATTCTCTGCGTCATAAATGTCAGAAAAGACCACGCCCACTTCAACCCCCCTGTTCTGACCCCCCACTCATCTGAACCAGCTTTTCTCATATTTATCAACCTTTATTTTCACTCAGATTTTTGTGGATGTTTAATTAGACACTAAACTTTCATATCATATATTCATTTTTACTATTTTATTTAAGTTTCCTGCGGCTTTAAGACGTTGCTGTTTTATTTGCTGGCGCTGTGACGAGAGGGCGTAGCCATCGCACTCCTCCCTTCTCATTCTCCCTCTCCTGATTGGCCCAGCAGACCTGAAGCAGGGGGCGGACCAGGACGAGACCCCGCCCCGCACGCCGACGGGCAACGCCCCCTCCTCGGAGTCGGACATCGAGGTGTCCAGCCCCGGCAACGACCTCGTCTCCCCGGGCAACGACGTCATCGTCTCCCAAGAGGAGGACGAGAGGTTGGCCAAGGAGCTGTCACTCAAAGAGGCCGCCGCCCACGACCTCTCCCACCGGCCCAAGCGGCGGCGCTTCCACGAGAGCTACAACTTCAACATGAAGTGTCCCACCCCAGGGTGCAACTCGCTGGGTGAGACGAGAGGAGACGCTTCCTCATGAGAGTTAGGACCAAACAACACACAGAATAACTCTCTCTCTACCTCTCTGTCTCCCTCTACCTCTCTCTCTCCCTCTACCTCTCTCTACCTCTCTCTCTCTACCTCTCTCTCTCCCTCTACCTCTCTACCTCCCTCTACCTCTCTCTCTCTACCTCTCTCTACCTCTCTCTCTCTACCTCCCTCTCTCTCTCTACCTCCCTCTCTCTCTCTACCTCCCTCTCTCTCTACCTCCCTCTCTCTCTCTACCTCCCTCTCTCTCTCTACCTCCCTCTCTCTACCTCTCTCTCTACCTCCCTCTCTCTACCTCTCTCTCTACCTCTCTCTCTCTACCTCTCTCTACCTCTCTGTCTCCTCTACCTCTCTACCCTCTCTCTCTCTACCTCTCTCTCTCTACCTCTCTCTCTCTACCTCTCTCTACCTCTCTCTCTCTACCTCTCTCTACCTCCCTCTCTCTACCTCTCTCTACCTCCCTCTCTCTACCTCTCTCTACCTCTCTCTCTCTCTCTCTCAGGTCATCTAACAGGGAGGCACGAGAGGCATTTCTCCATATCAGGGTGTCCTCTCTACCACAACCTGTCTGCTGATGAATGCAAGGTACACACACACACACACACACACACACACACACAAAAGTGTTTACCTGATGCCCTGTGTCACTTATAAATATATATATATAAAAACTATTGCTGTATTGTTTTCATGTCGTCCTAGAATCAGAAGTCTTAATGCTCTTGACCACCGCTTTGGTCTTTACTGCCACTGCACACACTGCTAAAAGAAAATATGAAGAAAATATAATAATAATAATAATAATAATAATAAAAAACCAAAATAAAACAAAGTATGACTGTTCACCTATTTTCTTTTTTCTTTCACCTCACTCTGAAAAGTTAATTGAATGTGTATGGCCCAGAGCAGACTAGCATTAGGCTCCCTTTGTTCTATTATTATTTAATAATAATAATAATAATAATAATATTTATTTTATTTTCTGAGCACCATAAAATCACAAACAAAACCAACATCACGATAAAACCGAGAGAACAGAAAAACAAACGAACTGAGAAACGTTCACCCGCATCGTGACAAGTGTCCAGTGCAGGACAACAACAAACAGGAATTGAGGCGGTCGGGTTGTTGTTGTTGTTGTTGACGCCGCGGGTCACTGCTGTCAGTGGTGGTAGAGAGTGTTGATGTCTCGCCAGGGCAAGGCGTCGTCGCGTGACAAGCAGGCGGAGGAGAGGACGCTGTCGCACCGCCAGGACGAGAACCGGCACTCCACCAGAAGCCAGGTAGCGCGCACACACACACACACACACACACACACACACACACACACACACACACACACACACACACACACACACACACACACACTGACAATTATTCTTGCACAACACACAACCCACACACATGGTTGTTCACACACTATTTTTCCATGAGTGATGTTTCAAAGAGTGTGTGTGTGTGTGTGTCTGTGTGTGTCTGTGTGTGTCTGTGTGTGTCTGTGTGTGTGTCTGTGTGTGTGTCTGTGTGTGTGTCTGTGTGTGTGTGTGTGTGTGTGTGTCTGTGTGTGTGTGTGTGTGTGTGTGTGTGTGTGTGTGTGTGTGTGCCAGGCCGCCACAGAGCGCCAGTTGCGCTACAAGGAGAAAGTGACGGAGCTGAGGAGGAAGAGGAATTCTGGCCTCAATAAAGAGCAGAAGGAAGAGTACATGGTGAGCGGCGGAAGACGTGTGTCTGTGTGTGTGTGTGTGTGTGTGTGTGTGTGTGTGTGTGTGTGTCAGATGAACTAATCAATAACTTCTTAATTAATGTGATACTTTGCTATTAAATTTTTAATAAAGACAGTTGAGAGAATCTGCCGCCTCTATCTCGTGTCTCTTTACCGAAGAGGAGAAACGCGTCAGAGGTGTTTTTTCCCATCGGCCCGCCGCTCTTTAGCGTTAGCCCCGTTAGCGTTAGCCCCGTTAGCGCTGGGAGAACGGCGCCCTCTTCCTGCGTTGTGCCGTAAAGCGAGCCGGCAGCTCTCGCGTGTGTTGTGACCTGGTGGCCACGGTGACAGAGTACAGGCCCGGGGGGAAGCTGTGCCTCACTTCACGGTAACTGTGCCTCAACGTTAACGCGGTGAGATCTCAAACTCCATGCGCTACGTTGACACGCTACCTTTTGAGTTATTTGAATCGAAAAAATTTAATCCATCGTCAAATAAAACTCATCTCACCTCCACATGCCTGCTGCACTTTTATTTTTGAAATCCCAAATTCATTTACTAATTGATTCATGTTCAATTTCTCTTCCAAAAAAAACCCAAAAACCCACTTCCTGCCGCCGTTGCCAGGAGCACCGGCAGAGCCACGGGGCGAGCCGCGAGCCGCTGCTGGAGAACATCACCAGCGACTACGACCTGGAGCTGTTCAGGAAAGCCCAGGCACGTGCCTCGGACGACCTTGTAAGAGAGAAAACTCATCGCCACCCCTCCCCTCCCTTTGCACTTCCCTCCCTCCCTCCCTTTCCTCCTCCTCCTCCTCCTCTCCTCTGCCTCCCCGTGCCTCCTCTTCCTCCTCTGCAGCCACAGGAGGAGGAGGAGGAGGAGGATTCTCAGTCACTTCCTGCTCTCCTCCTTGTGGTTTCTTGGTGTTTTCTAGTCTGCAGACACGTTTTTTTGTTTTGTTTTGTTTTGTTTTTCATGTTTACTTCAGTGTCACGTATTTTATTCTAACTGGCATTAAAAATAATTTAGTTTCATACCTCCAGTAAGCCCCTCCCCCCTCTCCTCCTCATACTAGTTTCCTCCCCCATCTTTTTTTTATTCTCTCTGCAATTTCTCTTTTGTCTTTTTGTTTTTTTGTTTCCTCCACTGAGGTTTTTTCTCAAGCGTCATCTTCGGGGTCGACCGTCCCTCTCCTCCTTTTGTCTCATCGATCGTAACTCTTCTCCCTTCCTCTCCTCACCCCCTTTCCTCCCCCTCCTCCCCCTCCCGTACAGGATAAGCTCCGTCTGGCGGGGCAGGTGTCGGAGGGCAGCAACATGATCAAGACCATCGTGTTCGGCCGCTACGAGCTCGACACGTGGTACCACTCGCCCTACCCGGAGGAGTACGCCCGCCTGGGGAGGCTCTACATGTGCGAGTTTTGCCTCAAGTACATGAAGAGCCAGACCATTCTGCGCAGGCACATGGTGAGGTGGCTTTTATTTCCCCTTTTTCAGGCTGTTGGGGTCCTGAAATCATCGAGAAGCCTTTAGGCCGAATCCCAATTCTCCCCTTGGCCCTTCCCCTCCGTTTTGCGTGTTCAGGTGAAGGGGTAGGGGTGTCTGATCCTCTTGAGATGGAGGGGTAGGTGAAGGTCGAGGGCTACATGATCCTCCAAACGGAGATTTTTCAGAGGCACACTACAAACCAAGGGCTAGGATAAATCTCCCAGAATGCCCTGCGAATCAACTGGAAGATCATGGCGACCGCTACACTACCATCAAAGTGAACCACAGATGTATTTTCTTCTTTAATAAAGATTTAAAAAATATTCTAACCGTGGTATTATCTTAGTTTAATGTCGTTTCAATGTATTATGGACCGTTTCTTTATAACAAGCATAACAAAAAATCGCTAATATGCCGATGTCTCTACTTCGCTAGTTAGTTACATTACAACATTGTTTTTAGGCTGATTTGTGCATGACAGTTCTGCATTTTGACATATTTACATGTCGCATTTCCCCCTTTGATGGTATATGACGAAATATAACTAAAGTCCAGCAGCGAAGTTGCTGCACTTGTTACGGCTCCTCTAATATCAGTGCAGACTAGACTAACGCTATTCTGTCATGAAGTGGACTGGTAATGAAGCAGTGGTCTTTTTTATTGGATGACTTGTTTGATTGATTAGTAGCGTGAAATGTAGGCTATAAATTGTGAACGAATCGCGAGCGTCCATGCTTTTCTGTCTCCATCAGATGAACGGTAAATGTCACTGTGATAACATTATTGCCATAGTAATCTCCGACAACAAACTCGTCCCGTCTGTTGATGTAAACGTCATCGATGACGTATCAGGGTCTTGAAGGGTTGTCCCCTTTCTTAGGGAGAGATTTCTACCACTACCCGTGGTAGAAATCGCCTCGCTTCACGTGGATGTGAGCAGGACCGGCGGGAGTGTCAGCTTCAGTCAGCTTCACCCACATGCGTGAACAGAGCAGGGTGACTGCAGTGTGTTTTTATAACGTTTGTTCTTGACTCCGGTTCCAGGCAGCATTAAAAGGGTTTTGAAAAAAGTCTTAAATTTATGTGTAAATGTTGCCGTCTACTGATCTAGAGTCCTACTGTTATCAGGAACTAGTACACCAGGGGTCAAACCATTACCTGCAGTCTATAGACGGATATAAGGAGAGAGAAGTTCCCCCATAATTTGTGAGTTGTCTCGTCCTTCTGTAACTATATTTAAATCTTATCGTACTGATAATTACACCAATGGACTATACAACTGGTACGTTTGTCCCTTTACTCATCATAGCATTATAATAACAAGCCATATATTGATATGCTGCATCATCAATAAGTAACATTTTATTCACATGCCAGGTTCGAACCCGTGACTGTCATGTCTACTGAAGCACTATGAGCAGTTCAGCTTTACCACAAACTAATGATGTTGCACAACGCATGGAGACATTTCTACGGCATTATTGAACTGATGGTTTTTGTTCATTTATGGTTTTATAGCATAATATGAATATATACTTTACGCAGTAATTCATTTTTTTTAAGTTGATCACATCAGCACTTTAATTTATTCGCCTTTAGTGGCCCAAGCTTTGCACACATCGCTGTGCTGCCAGTCTTGCCTGCTCTAACTTCTTTAGACCAGCAGGGGGCCCTAGTGTGCACTTGAAGCCTCGACAAATGAACCCATTTTCAACCCTTCAATGCTTCGAGAAGCTTCATCTCACCATCACTCGTAGTACTAAATCAACACTGTGGTCTCTTCTCCTTTTATCTTGGGTGCATCAAGGCCAGTGTGTGTGGAAGCACCCGCCAGGCGACGAGATCTACAGGAAGGGGAACATCTCGGTCTTCGAGGTGGACGGCAAGAAGAACAAGGTGAGCGAGCGCCGCAGATCTCATCAGGACGGGGAGTGGTCCTTAAAACATCTCCTATAGGTTATGGTGATCTCTCCTCCTGCTGTAGATCTGATGTCACCAGGCTGAATCTGTTTCCTTCGCTAAAGGGTCTTTTCTAGTGTTTGTGTACTTTTGAATTAATCATGATCACGTTGAACCGCTTCCAGCCTGCCACCACAGTCCTGGTGTATTATGATGTACACCTGCTCCTCCAAACAGCCAATCACGTGGCTGCAACTCAACATATAAAGACATGGTGAAGAGGTTTAGAGTTTGATGCTGGTCTAAGAGACTTTGACCGTGGTGTGGTTGTTGGTTCAAAACCCTCCTGGGGGTTTCACCACTACAGTCTCTATGGTGGAGGACCAGAAACACCTTGTTGATGAGAGGTCAGAGGTCAGAGGAGGATGGGCAGACTGGGTCAAGATGCTCCAGTAACATCTTTACAACAGTGGTGAGCAGAAGGGAGCTTGTTGGATCCATGATGGAGGATTCAGGCAGGTGGAGGCAGAAGGTCCTACCTACTAGAGAGGTGGAGGCAGAAGGTCCTACCTACCAGAGAGGTGGAGGTCCTACCTACCAGAGAGGTGGAGGCAGAAGGTCTTACCTACTAGAGAGGTGGAGGCAGAAGGTCCTACCTACTAGAGAGGTGGAGGCAGAAGGTCCTACCTACTAGAGAGGTGGAGGCAGAAGGTCCTACCTACTAGAGAGGTGGAGGCAGAAGGTCTTACCTACTAGAGAGGTGGAGGCAGAAGGTCCTACCTACCAGAGAGGTGGAGGCAGAAGGTCCTACCTACTAGAGAGGTGGAGGCAGAAGGTCCTACCTACTAGAGAGGTGGAGGCAGAAGGTCCTACCTACCAGAGAGGTGGAGGCAGAAGGTCCTACCTACTAGAGAGATGGAGGCAGAAGGTCTTACCTACTAGAGAGGTGGAGGCAGAAGGTCCTACCTACCAGAGAGGTGGAGGCAGAAGGTCCTACCTACTAGAGAGGTGGAGGCAGAAGGTCCTACCTACTAGAGAGGTGGAGGCAGAAGGTCCTACCTACTAGAGAGGTGGAGGCAGAAGGTCCTACCTACTAGAGAGGTGGAGGCAGAAGGTCCTACCTACTAGAGAGGTGGAGGCAGAAGGTCCTACCTACTAGAGAGGTGGAGGCAGAAGGTCCTACCTACCAGAGAGGTGGAGGCAGAAGGTCCTACCTACTAGAGAGGTGGAGGCAGAAGGTCCTACCTACTAGAGAGGTGGAGGCAGAAGGTCCTACCTACTAGAGAGGTGGAGGCAGAAGGTCCTACCTACCAGAGAGGTGGAGGCAGAAGGTCCTACCTACTAGAGAGGTGGAGGCAGAAGGTCCTACCTACCAGAGAGGTGGAGGCAGAAGGTCCTACCTACTAGAGAGGTGGAGGCAGAAGGTCCTACCTACCAGAGAGGTGGAGGCAGAAGGTCCTACCTACTAGAGAGGTGGAGGCCTACCTACCAGAGAGGTGGAGGCAGAAGGTCCTACCTACTAGAGAGGTGGAGGCAGAAGGTCCTACCTACTAGAGAGGTGGAGGCAGAAGGTCCTACCTACCAGAGAGGGGTACCTAATAAAGTGGCCGTAATATTCTGCTCTCCTCCATAGATCTACTGTCAGAACCTGTGTCTCCTGGCGAAACTCTTCCTGGACCACAAGACTCTGTATTACGACGTCGAACCTTTCCTCTTCTACGTCATGACCGAGGCCGACAACACGGGCTGCCACCTCGTCGGCTACTTCTCCAAGGTAACGACCTCTTAGAAAACCTCTCGGCCCAGTATCCAAGGTAACGACCTCTTAGAAAACCTCTCGGCCCAGTACACGTGTGTCGGCAACCACCACATAAAAGCCACATCGCGTCTGGCTGGTCTCGGTTCTCCAGACGGGGGGGAACATCGTGGCATTTGAGACGTTCTCGCACCGTCGTCGGGTGAGATGTTTTCAGCTGCCGTCCTCCACAGCAAAACCAGACCGACTCCTTTAGACCCTTTAGACCCTTTAGACTCTTTAGATCCTTTAGACCCTTTAGACCCTTTAGACCCTTTAGACTCTTTAGACCCTTTAGACCCTTTAGACTCTTTAGACCCTTTAGAGTCTTTAGACCCTTTAGACCCTTTAGACTCTTTAGACTCTTTAGACCCTTTAGACCCTTTAGACCCTTTCTCAACAAACCGGGGCGGTGTGAGGTGTTCAGGTCCTGGGTTCACGCTCTGACGTCATGGAAAAGTTCTTAGATAGATAGACGGATAGATAGATGGATGGATGGATGGATGGATGGATAGAGAGAGCGAGAGAGCTGACAAAATTTAAAACATACATGATCATCATTCAGACTCCATATAAGATTTTATAAAATTGTCGAGGATTAAAATACACAAAAAGCCCGAGGGCTGATTTCCATCGTGGTCCTCTATCACAGTACAAGACGGCAGACTGAAGAAGAAAGTGTCAAGCAAGAACGACATTAAAAAAATAAAATAAAATAAGCAGTAAAACATGCAAACATTTATAAATCTACAAATGATTTGAGATCTGATTTCAATCTCCTCTCACCGGGGTCAGCTGAAGGGAGATAGCAGCTTGTTAGACTAGTGTTGTGGGTGTGGTTGTTTTTAACTAGATTAAAATGGTTGGATCGGTGGGGAGGTGCAAATTTGTACACCATCTTGTGGGTAACACCATCTTAACTTGCACCTCCCTTTCATCCACGCCGAGAAGATTAACGTTTTTAAATGCATCCTGATGTGTGGGGAGGGACAAAACTAAAAACTACTCAACTGTGGTTATGGCAACTTTGGTGATGCTGACAGATTGTTAGCTAACTGCTTCATCATCATCATCATCATCATCATCGTACCTGGGTATTATTGCTCTAGTGGACGATATATTGTATTGTTTACATAGAAGATAATACACAGTGTTTTTAATGGACACTGCGGAGGAGACTGTAAACTGTAAACCTCATATATTAATACTTTGTGTGTGTGTGTGTGTGTGTTTCATTTTTCAAGGTAAAAATGAGCAAGTATAAAAAGACGCCAAATGCATCAGATTGAGTTCAGTTTTCACGTCTGAGGTGGTAATGGTGTTGAGTGTTGTCGGGCTGGAACCTGTGAGCGTCCACACACTGATGATGGGTTATAAAAATACAGTGAGGTTCCCGAACACGATGAACCAGCAGGATGGAGCTCCTTAAAATCTGTAGGTAGAAGCCAGGCTGCATGTCCTCCCTCTGATTGGATGTCGGATCAAACCCGGGAGAGACAGTCACACCAGTGCTTTTACTTCCAAGTGAAATAGTTGGGGGAGACGTGGTGGTGCCCGGTGGCTGTGACTGGGGTCAGGGGTCAGGGGTCAGCTCCTCCTCCTCCCTGACCACAGCTACATAGAAACAGTCTGTAAACCTGCAGCAGCGTTTTATTCATTCATTTCATTGTTCCTTAATGTTTTTCTTTTGCATTTAAGGTCCTAGTCTATTCCAGTCCTTCCCCTACCATTGATCTATTTCACTAGTGTGGGTTTGGATAGTTTCAGCGTTTCGCTTTTCTACCCTGACGAGAATAACATCCAGGAGGAAACGCCGGGTAATATCGGCTGTAGGCAGGTTCAGTGCAAAGACGTCGTTATCGGCCTTCAAGAAGCCGTATTGATCGAACCCCGAAGTTTCTGACTCCTGGATTGCTTCATTTTCTGCAGGAGAAGAACTCCTTCCTGAACTACAACGTGTCCTGCATCCTCACCATGCCGCAGTACATGAGGCAGGGCTACGGCAAGATGCTCATAGACTTCAGTGAGTATAAAGTGTGTGTGTGTCATAAACTTACCGTGACACCGGCCGGTGATTCTGCACAGCAACAATAACGTGTTGCCGTCTGACTAAAACTCTGCAGCCTCTTGTGGTTTAGAAGATTGCAGTCGTCAATGTCGTGATTTAATTTCCCCCCCAGCAGGAGAGCGTGAGGAGACGTGCTCAGGAGGGAGGCGGCGGCAAAAAAAATGAATAAGGGAATGAATAAATGCAGAACTGTTTGAACTGTCCTGCCAGGTTACCTGCTGTCCAAGGTGGAGGAGAAGGTCGGCTCGCCTGAACGCCCCCTGTCCGACCTGGGCCTCATCAGCTACCGTAGCTACTGGAAGGAGGTGCTCCTGCGCTACCTCAACAACTTCCAGGGAAAGGAGATCTCCATCAAAGGTCGGCACTGACAAACCGGCAAACCCTTTAGGTCCCGTTATTTGAAGTTCCTTTAACGAAGCAGCAAACGGCGTAAATACCGATTTTAAAAGCGAGAGAAGAAACGCTGGCTTGGATTGGAGAGTGTTGACGTTTCAACTACAGCTTCCTCAAAGGGAATATCCTCCATCCATCCCATTTGCTCATCCCCATAGGGAGGAAGAGTGAGTTGTGTTTGTGCTTGTCATTCCTTTTCCCAGTGAGGAATACAACACAAGGTCATGAAGGGTGAACGGTTATCTGCACGAGCTTGATCACCACCAGGGTTTCTGAACGCTTCAGGTTCTTCGCTGAAACCTGTAATACCACCAGTTGCATTGAAACCTTCATTGGCGTCTTTTAAGAGCCTGCAAGTAAATGCATTACTTTTATGCATTACATTTTATGGGATCCTATTCAAGTTCGTGGGTTCCCTCCGGGTTCTCCGGCTTCCTCCCACAGTCCAAAAACATGCGGCTTAGGATAATTGGTGACCCTAAAATTGCCCGTAGGTATGAATGTGAGTGTGAAGGGTTGTTTGTCTCTATGTGTTGGCCCTGTGATGGACTGGCGACCTGTCCAGGGTGTACCCCGCCTTTCGCCCAAATGGCGGCTGGGATAGGCTCCAGCCCCCCCGCGACCCTGAACAGGATAAGCGGTGATAGATAATGGAATATTCAAGTTTCATTCAGTGCAATAATTCCCTGTGGGGAAAAGTGAAGCGTTGAACCACCGGAGGCTGATATGACGACTTTGGGATCAATAAATTATCTCTCCATCTGATTGTAGCATTATTCATCTCTCCATTGAGCCTGTAAATATGTTATTGGGTGTTTTTCTCACTGTATTTATATTCTCTGTGCTTGAAGGCGTCATTGCGCAACAGCTTGACCGTGGTCAGTCTCCCCGTGTCAACTTCCTTTTGTCAATTCGAACGGAAAGGAAATGTCCTGATTGCGTCATTGTTCCCCCGCTGTACCGAGTTCACGCTGTTCTTATTAAATAAAGACCGGCGGCGTGGCGGTGTCAGACTCTGATTTCAATAGTGCTGATTGTGTCTCGACTCGACACAACACGTCTGTCTTCTTCATCCTGATTTTACTGTCTTTATCCCGACTGATGAGCGAAGACGTGGGGTTCTGCTTGCATTCAAGTTTTAAATCAAGTACTATTCTTTAAAGCCTCAGGAAAGCTTGAAATAGTAAAAATGAATATATGATCTCAAAGTTTAGTGTCTAATTAAGCATCCACAAAAATCTGAGTGAAATATGAGAAAAGCTGGTTCAGATGAGTGGGGGGTTCAGAACAGGGGGGTTGAAGTGGGCGTGGTATTTTCTGACATTTATGACGCAGATAATTCATTCATCCAATCATTAAACAATGCACGTCAGTTGTCCCGCCCCCAACAGGTGCAACAGCTTGACCGTTTGACATGGGTGGAGCTATCCATCGTGTCAGGATGTCAATCAAATCCTGATCTGACACGCCTACACAGTCCTGAGAAACGGTCTGAACAGCTAAATGATGTTTTTGAACGAGGTTTACTAATATTTCTGAACGTTTATTTTCACTCAGATTTTTGTGGATGTTTAATTAGACACTAAACTTTGAGATCATATATTCATTTTTACTAGTTCAAGTTTCCTGGGGCTTTAATGGTGCTTTATGGGCACAAATTCAAAGAAAATGCCAAAGAGAAAATATAAATAACAGATAGTAACCAGATTCAGACCATGTGACAATATCAATACCAAATGGTTCAATAATATACTCATTGATCACTAAATCAAAACACAAATTAAAGCAATTTGTGGCTTTGATGGATTTGGATTTGTGAAGTAGAAAAATACATGATAAAATAATGTGTGCATGTTGGACCCCGGAGGAAAGAAAAGAAAAGAAAGTGTTGGTAACACTAATTAACACTTGTTTCCACTGTGGCCCCTGAGGGACGCCGAAATGGCAACCACTTGACATTGAACACAAAAGACAATAAAAATCAGGAGATCATCCTTTACTGCCGCTTTGACTCTAAATACTAACACTTTGATATCCTGATTTGTTGTCAGAGATCAGCCAGGAGACGGCGGTGAACCCGGTGGACATCGTCAGCACACTGCAGTCCCTCCAGATGCTCAAATACTGGAAGGGAAAGCACCTGGTCTTAAAGAGACAGGTAGGAAACGCCGCGCTGCAGCCTAGACGTCGTAGCATCTCCACGCTTTTCCGTTCTGATGTTTAAATCTAACTTCCTCACTTCCCTCCCACATTGGGATTCAACCCACGGACGTCTGATCCGTAGAGGTAGAAGCAACATTTCCATTTCCATTTTAGGCTTTTAGCTGATGCTCTTTTTCAAAGTGACTTGCGGCAGTGGAATAAGCAGCGGGTCAGAGCCGTAGCATCCAGCAGGAATGGGATTAGGTAGTTTTGCTAAATGCTTAAACTGGGGCCAGAATCCTCCGAGATGAGACTAGCACTGTAGCAGAATGGGTTTAGCCTACTAGCGTTTAGCCTAGCATGCTAATGTGTTATGCTAACGTGTTGCGCAGAGACCGAAACCATTATAAATCAGTAATCACGCTTATGCTATGATTTTTAGTGTCGCTGTGTCAATGCGGCCTAGCGTTAGCATTAGCTTGCTAAAAAGCCTGTCCATCCTCCAGGACCTC
The DNA here is from genome assembly GCA_034670385.1 of Hoplostethus mediterraneus. Lineage (NCBI taxonomy): Eukaryota > Metazoa > Chordata > Actinopteri > Trachichthyiformes > Trachichthyidae > Hoplostethus > Hoplostethus mediterraneus. The sequence continues at coordinate 195,760 of JAXDDW010000203.1, forward strand.
ATCGACGACTGGAAGGCCAAGGAGACCAAACGTGGAAACGGCAAGACCATCGACCCCACAGCCTTAAAATGGACGCCACCTAAAGGGACGTAGAGCTGCTTCCTGTCAGCACCACCACACACACACACACACACACACGGACACTCCTACACACTCTGAACCTAAACCCTCACACACACTCTTCTGCAAACCGCTTTCCACAGCTTCTGTCAGTCACTTATCAGCCGAAGCCCTGGGTTCAACACTCACTATCGAGGTCAGAAGGGTTGACTTCAATCCAATGATCACCAACACAATAGACCTTGGTCTTTATTTGGAAACGACACAAATTGAGAACGATGTAATGAAATTGCTGATAGTTGATTTCTACACTGTGACAGGAAACCTTATCAAAAGGCCTGCTAGTCTGCTCCATGTATTTGAAGACCAGCTAGACTACTGTAAGCTACTAGCCGTTACCCACTTAGTTTACAGTGATGCATTGCAGGACTTTGTTGAGTGGCTTTTTCTCACCCTTGTCGTGACTTCCTGTGGCCCATTTCTCAACAACACCCCGGTTAAACAAAGCGAGGTTTCCTCTTGCCTTGTCACTGCAGTTCAGGAAGCCTCGCAAGAAAACGGTTGCTCCGGCTTGACGTCTCTCTTCACACTTTGTAGTTGCGCGTTGGTTTCTTGAAAACGCACGTCTGCCGCTTCCACTGCATTTCTGCTTTTGCACCGTGAGGTCTGCAAGCCAGTCAAGATGATATTCAAGGTTTAAAATGTTGCGAGCCGACGTAGAAGACGCTAGATTACATCTGACCACACCTTCATTTCAGTGACATTGTGCCGATCTACGTAGGATCGCTGGTCTCCCCAACCTCATTCATTACCTATGAAGCCAAACTAATTCTAGATCGTAGCATACCTGCTCCCAGACACTCGATTAGTACAGAGCACCAGGGGCGCTCGGTAATTGAATCTCCGACAGCCGGTATTGAACCTGCACCGCACTTCATTCTGCTGTCAAAACACTTGACACAACGCAGGTCGACAGCATGTTCACTCAGCGCGATGCGTTTGGGCAGACACTGACCAGCTGGCTGTGATTAAACAGGACAAGGCCTGGGAAGGATTGGACGGGCTGGCCTTGATACTCCTTGTCGGGTCACATGACCAATCAGACAGGGTTCCTACGCAGGAAAGTCTGGAAAATGAATTTGATCATCTCTTTGGGAATTACAGAGAAAGTAGGAAAACCTATTCAGTCATCCAGACGCACAAAATACTAAAATAATACTAAACACTTTATGTAGTCCTGTTGTCATTTCACATGGTGATATTGTGTTGTGAAGAACGGTGGTCCAGTTTTTGATTTTCTGTGTACTAGATGGTACACCGTGGAGAGAGACAGCAGGGAGCCAGACTCAAACCCACGACATTTTGTGCCCCAGGAGATGTTAGACAGGTTAGAGTTTTAGTTCTACAAACATTTCTCGAAGGCGGAGCTGCTCTGGAGGGAGAAATGATCTCATTGGTTGAGTTAAACACCGGTGGGCGGGGCCAAAGAACCACCGTTCTTCAGCCTAAGTAACGTTAGACTGAAGCCCGGTGAGATAGATGAGGTAAGGGAGGAGCTAGCTGAAGCCAACTGAAGCTAACTGAAAAACATGCAATGTACCCATCCCAAGTTCTGTAGGTTAGCTAGTTAGCCTAGTTGAGCTGCAGCTAGCTAGTTAAGCTAGTTAGCTATCCTGCTGACCATCCAACATCACGAATGCTAAGGTCATGAAATAATGAAATTAATAGAAGTTATTACCATTTTTGTTTTATTAAATGTTGCGGTCCAGTCTTCCAGGTAGCTATCTTCTGAAAAACTGGTTCTTTGGCTCCACCCATTGAGTTTTAGCTCAACCAATGTCTGCCTCTGAGAAATGTTTGCAGAACTAAAACTACAATCTGTGATATTTTCTTACAGGCCTTTGGTGTCCCAACGTAATGAAAGGGTACTTCCTGGGTGGTCACAGCCATCTCCTCTGGTCGCCTGTCTAAACTACCACTAAGTTAACTCTGTCAGGATTAGACCTTCGTCTAGAACTGAGGCATCACATTAACTTACATTGTCGTCGTATACATTTCAGTGGCTGAAGTAATTTAAGTTGATGGTGGTTGTTTGAACCCAGAGCAAACCAACACCTCATGCAACAAGCACATACAGTGTGTCACAGTGTTACCGTAGCTCACCAGTCAGTCCGTTAGCCGGTCAGAACACAGGAAGCTATAGCTGCCATTGGCCATATTTGGGTTGTGTATGTCACCAGGAAGTGACTTACCTGGATGACTTGTGTGTTTTGTCACTTGCACTGTCTGCCCCTTTAACCTACTGCAGCATTGCTTTGTTGTAGGATTATCTCCATTATTTTGTACGAGGCCTTTAGCATAGAGAAAACGATGCTTTCTCGATGCTTTTATTTTGAAAAGTGAATGATCTACTGCTTTGTAGTAGATCAAAGGTACATGCAGTACATAAAAGGTACACTAGGAATCCGCGATACTCCGCTGTTCGGGGAGAGGGAGCGTGCAAACATGTTGTCATTTGTGGTGCTTTTGTTTATGTTCTCTTTTTTTAAACTTTTTTTTTTCTACCTCTACGGTTTTACCACTGTATAAAAGCTAGAACGTCCCTTTTAACTGTGTTTGGATTCATATTTTCGTTTTTGTTTTGTATTTTTTCTGTGTGTCAAAGTGTGAAAATATGTAGTTTGGTTTGGCCAGAGTTGGTTTTTTTTAACAGGCTTTTTAAAACATGCTATTTATATTCTTATAAAATGTAACTGTTAGAACATGAAAGACAATTGTACTAAAGGAATGTTTATTCTGTAAGACTGGCTTCCTTGTGAATATAATATAAATGTGTGTATATATATATATATATATATATATATATAAAATACGTAGATTTTAAAGTCATGAGGCAGGCGGCATCCAGCAGAGGGCAGCAGACTGAGGTTAATACAGTTTGCACTTTAGGGATAACCAATGGTGACATATGATTGAGTCAACTCACCTTTGCTCCGATGCCACCTTGTTACCACCGTAATTACTACTGCAAGCGATTGGGACAATACAATATTTTGACATCCAGCAAGTTTGTTTGTTTGTTTTTTGTTTGTTTGTGTTTTGACCACCTCCAGCCTCGTCCCTCTGACCTGAATCAAAACGTTAGGATTTGTTTTTTAGTTTGAACGAGGCGGTTTACACGCCTCGACAGTAAATGGCCGTGAAACCTGCCAGTGTGTCTGTCTAACACTTTCAGCTTGACTCAACATGTTGAGGATACTTTTTGTTTTAGTGGTGCAGCATCATTTATTTAATTCAGTCTTAAAGACACATTACCTTCATACAGCTGGGTGATGATGATGCTCATACTCTTTTATGAGGCTGCCTTCATCACATCATGTTGTTGAGGATGTTCTGTCTTCTCTGTGTGTCATAGTTTCCTGTTTTGAGCGTTCTGTGTTTTGTTTCTACCGTCTGGATTTATTTATCTTTTTTGCTTGTTTCTCGTCTGTGTGATCCTGTGGTTTGTTCGTTTCGGGGGTGGAGGGGGAGTTTTGTCACGTCACTGACTAGACTTAAAATCAACACATTTGCAGGTCCTATATTTGAAATGATTACATTTAGTAAAACAATTTCACCAATTTCCAATAAACATTTACTAGGATGTCCTGCTGAGTGGAAGTGCTATGATTGTTTTTAGTGTAGCGAGTCGTTTTGCATTTACAGTGAATTGGTTAAGCACTGACGGCCTTACCCGACATCAACTTTTGAATGTGAAAGGAATTTCAAAGGCTGCAGTATGTACCTGTCAATGTTTTTGTTACTCCTCTGACGATGCACTTGTACTCAACGCTGCTCAGTATTTTGATTTCTTAAAGGAAAAATCCACCCTAAAACACCAACACTGTTAGAAGATGGGCTGCGTTTCTGAGCCCATTTGGTTCTTTGCCGTTGTGTTTTTCTCGTTCCCCCAGTTAACAGATGATGTGACGCTGCTTTGAGATGTTTCTAGTGCAGCTACAGTTTGGAGTTTGATAGCTGAGTTTTCTTTCTGCTCTCTAAAACATCAACGGTAACCGTCAGCCAATCAGAATCAAAGAGCAAGGGCTTCTTTCTAGACCGACGATCAACAATCATACAGGAGAAATCCATCAGAGGAGAGAGAGACCGACAGGAGATAGACCAGAATGCAATGCAGTAGCCGAGATAGACCAGAATGCAATGCAGCCACAAGACATGTTACATTTTGACTAATTGGCACAACTCCTGTTTTCTTGACTGGAATAACTCGCTTCACTATCACTATCACTATCACGACCCACCTACTCCTGTAACCTATAGAGCTGCAAGTTCAGCCAGGGTCATTCTGGGAAACGTAGGAAATTACCAACTGAAGTAGACGAGGCAGGTTGAGGGAAAGTGGCTTCACCAAAAAAGTAAATTACAACACTTCATCACCGAATAACTCTGAGCATCCTAAAGTGGTTATATCTGTGAGAGTGTCCGAGGGTGGATTTCTCCTTTTAACTGCTCGCCCGTTGAGGAAACAGATCCGCTTATCTTGCCCACGTCCCTGGAAAGGCCAATAATTCACAGAGTTCGTTTTATTTCTCTCATTGCCTTAACCTTCTCCATGCCTCTTGTTGTCCGGTGGGGGTTTTTTCCCTCTTCCTCTGTGCCAGTGGCAGCTATAGTTGGGCAGCTTCCGGTTGCAGGGCGGCCACGCGATTCATTAACACGTCCGACAGGGTGACGGTGTTGTAGAAGGATAGGTACTCCCTCGTGTCCCCGTAAGCTACCGCCAGCAGTACTGCAAGGCTTCCCGCTTCCTATTGACACCACGCGCACAGAGCGGCAGCGTCGATGTGTAGCTCAGTTGTGCTTCCTGCTTTTGTACTTTGCTTCTTCCCTGTTTCTTCAATAAACACAAATGGTGAAATGAATGGGGACCTCTGTCTGGTGTCTTGTTTGTGTGTTGTCACCCCCCCACCCACCACCACGCAGCTGCAGGTGGCTTGCAAACAGGAGTGGGTAAATGATTGTTGTGACATGCTCGGTTTCTATAGTTAACACGGGGGGAGGTGTGATGTAAGAGGTGCTAACCACGGGGGCGTCATCGTCTCCTCGGTAAGAGGGTCTCTCCGCCCCGCATCAACACAAAACCTCATTAGGCCGTGAAGAGCTTCTTTGTGCCGCGTCGTCTGAATGATGCGTCGGGGCCCCGTCCGCTCTGGACTCGTTAAATGTGTGAATGACGTTATGAGTGAGTTACATCTACATTTTGGTTGAGCTTTTATTTGTCTCATTTGTTTAATAAAAGTAGGTTACTAACTTATTGCACTTTTACCTTAACACTAGTTCTGCTCTTAGTTGCTTGTTTAGGAAGGAAATGCACTTACGATTTCTAGTGACTTCTCGCCTATGTTGAATGCACTTATTGTAAGTCGCGTTGTATAAAAGCGTCTGCTCAATGACTGTAATGTAATAATAATAATGTAATAATAAGTTTCAATTTCTGGATTGCAAGCAAGCAACCACGCCGCCGCTGTGACAGACAATAGACAGCAGCGCTTGGTAAAGAAACCAGACGCAGGCAGAACGAGGCCAGGCTGCGAGGCGCGTGAATGGGAGAGTTTTTTCTTTCCTTTCAATCTTGGAGATGCACGCGATGCTCGCTGTTCTTGCAAGGCCAGCGCGCGCAAATATTTACCACCCACGCACCGCAGGACAACCGCGCGGCGTGCTGGGTGTAAAGAGCGACACGTCAGACAACTGTGTGACCAAAATAAGGTTTTATTCATGAATCTGACAACATATTTCCATCACCATGTTGAGCAGCTATGCAGTGACTTGACCCCGCCCCCACCCCGGTCCTGAGGGTGTATATATATATATATATATATATATAACTATATGAAGGCAAAAAAATGACAAGCTTATTCCACAGCGTTCCTTACAGTAGCAACACACTTTATCAACCTTACTTGCTTTGGCATGAAAGAAGCAAACCCCCTTAAACAAGGACATGAGGCGCACGAGTACATGGTTGGATTTTAACTGTGAACATTATCGATGGTTATAGTTCAGCGATGGAGCGGCGATGACGTCAGTTATTTGCAGAAAGTTGCTATAATTTCACTTAATTGCAGCGTGTTTTTTTCCAGATCATTTCCCCTGTTGTTGTTGTTGTTGAGTTGGAGCGTTTGTCCGCTGCAGGATCATGCAGCAGCATCGCCGGTGCTTCGAGGAGATATTACAGTTAAATCAGAGCATCACTTCTAGTTGTCAAGGTAATCATTGTTTGAGTTTGCGTCTCTAGTAGTAGTCGGACTTCCATTCCTCCACATCTGGGGAATAGAGAGGAGGAACAAAACGTTATACTCATGAGTTTAGAAGGCTAGTCTCTCTCTCTCTCTCTCTCTCTCTCTGTCTCTCTCTGTGTCTCTCTCTCTCTCTCTCTCTCTCTCTCTCTCTCTCTGTCTCTCTCTGTCTCTCTCTCTCTCTCTGTCTCTCTGTCTCTGTCTCTCTCTCTCTCTCTTTATTTGGATGAAACACTGAACCAGCAGAAGATTATATGAGATTAGACACCATTAAGTAAAGTATACAGGAACAGAATATAGAGCGGGACTGTGGAGCAGGAATGCATGAGAAGGTGGCGAGGTGACCGGTATCGATCCACAGTGAGGATCAGGGATCGAGTTTACACAGGGGGGATTGGATTTTTTTTTTTTTTTGCGGTGGAGATCTGATCTGCACAAGCCCGGGAATGAAAACGGAAGAAATTACGTGGAAACGGAATCTGAAATTTTGTTAGCAGCTTTAAAAAATCATAAATGTGTCATGAGTGAGACTACATTACCTCCACCTGAACTCCTTCTGCCCATCAGTCCAACGAACATCTCGCCTTTATTTCCTGGTGGAGGGAGGGAGGGAGGGAGGGGAGGAGGAGAGAGAGGATCTTTATTTGTTTCATATTCACCATCACGGGGCCTCGCGCGGCCCCCAGGGAATCTGTGTTTTCTTAAGACTTTCGCAAATATCATCACAGAAATAACATAAAACACGTTCTTGAACAGAATATACTCACTTTTCCTGCCCAGTCTCACGGGTTGAGAGGTCCCTGAAACAATGAGGGAATAAACTATTGTATATCACAGATACCATGGAGTTATTTTAGAAATATTATAGTGATACCATAGGAGATAGAAGCACCATGAAGACACTATAAACTCACTGTAGAGTTATAGCTGTTTTTCAGTGTAAATACACACCTTTTTTATTTTTCTCCTATTATATATTTATATTCATTTTTTTTACCTGAGCTTCTTCCCATCAGGCCGTGGAACTGCTGCGCTTTGGACCGCTTGATGAGGTCTGCCAGGCGGATGGTTATTGCTCTCTCCGGCGGGTAGCCCTGCGGAGGTACGGAATAATAGTCGGTGTGTGGTGTGGAACATGAATCAGGAATATCGGGAATTTCAGTAAGCGACTAAAATGTAGTTCCTGTCTGCTCTGTCCATGGTGCTGAAACAGCGGTCATAAAAAAAAGACCCTGTTGGAAATTCTCCATCACTACAACTCCCAACTCAAAACACAGCTGGTGTCATGTTGGGGTTTCTAATCCCTCAACCTCTCACACTCGAACCCCAAATCTGCTTCACTTTAAATTCTAGTAATGCTTTTTTTAAGAGTTGTTAATAACACGGTTGATATTTGAGTTCATGAGACAAATTGATCCTCAAACTATTTGACGCCGCCGTCGCTCTCCGAGGTGCTGAAGAGTGACCGGCAGGTCGGTGAGTCGGTGAGTCGGTGAGTCGGTAAAACGAAAGAGAAGTAAGTGTTGTGGGGACAAGCAGCCCCTTATTAAAATATTATGAATGAAAGTCCCTATTGGAATATTCTAGGGACGCTATAGGAGATGAAAGGAAATGCCACTATAAGGTTAATGTAACTCACCTGTCCGATGATGGGAAATTACAGAATTATTATAGTGATTTTTGGTTCAAGGGAAAATCAGATTAGTTTTTTAGCCGTTGTGGTGCAGATGTGATCTTTTCCACGGCTGGAAAACTCAATTTGCCCCTATTTGCATCCCAGTCTGCCCCCCCCCCCCCCCCCCCCTGTAGAAACCCGACCCGGGTCAGTCATGTTTTACCTGCCAGTTCTCCACCGTCCAGATCTCCCCGTCCTCTTCGCCGGAGAGAGGAGTCCCCAGGGCGCCGTAAACCTGGACGAACACCGCCACGAGCAGCAGCACCGCAAACTTCAGAGCCTCCATGTTCACACGGTCCGGTGCCGGTAAAGTGGCGAGCGGCTGCACCAAACGGGTCAAACTGCAAGAAGCGGAAAGCGCATGCACGAGCCAAGTGACTTCAGACCTCGAAGTGGAAAGTCTGCGGGTTTGGTCTCGTGCGGTGCGGCTCCGCGCTCGCCCTTATAAAGCCGCTCCCTCGCTCCTCCCCCCCCCCCCCCCCCCCCCCTCCCCCCAACAGCGCTCTGAAGCGGACCAGTCTCCTGCGGTGGTGATTTTTCTTTCTTTTGTCTGACGCAGGCGTGTTGTGTGTGTGTGTGTGTGTGCGTGTGCGTGTGCGCGCGCGCGCGTGTGTGTGTGTGTGTGTGTGCGCAACCGGTGAGTAAACGGAGCCTTGCCTTATCTAACGCCATCTGACCATTTCCCAAACTGTGAGTGATGTATGTGTTGATTTCTCTTACTCACATTATGATTAACCCGCTGAGTGATTGATAAGCTAAGCTGATCTAGAGGGGAGAACGAGACTCTGGGATCCATGGGTGAACTGGACACAAACTGCCGGTGTGGTGCCAAAAAGTGATCGTCCGCCAAAAAGTGATTGCCGTCCGCGGTACCCGGTCATTTTGAGGCATAAATAACCTTTCAGTCACATGCAACAATCACTTTTTGGTGGAAAACTGCCTTTTGGGTTGTAGGCCTATTGCCGCTTGAAAGATATTTAAATTGGTAAAAAGGACTGGATTGGTTATAATCTCGGGCACAGAATGTAGAGTCATGAGGATAATTGCAAAATAGATCATTTCTCTATTTTATATATAACCCATCCATAAATCATGTTGATTACAGTCTAGTTCCCAACTATAAACAAGGATATTAGACCAAACACATATAAACATCGGAACGGACGGCACTCAGTTTATGGCGGACGATCACTTTTTGGCACAACACCGGTCCAAATCTATATTTTGATGCTCAGGCCCAGTCACGGTTTGTGTCATCTTTATGGGCCGTGTCACCTCGTCAGGTGCAACGTTATTATCCGGTGTGATGATGCATTCATGTGACTTTCTCCAGGCTCAGACAAAAAGCCTCCTGACCCGGGAGGCTTCACAGCGTCTTCTGTATTTAGACAAATCAGACTCTCAGTGACGACTGCAGCAACAGCCTTGGACAAGAATTAATCTTCCTCTTCTCTCTCTCTCTCTCTCTCTCTCTCTCTCTCTCTCTCTCTCTCTCTCTCTCTCTCTCTCTCTCTCTCTCTCTCTCTCTCTCTCTCTCTCTCTCTGTCACACACCCACACGTTCACACACACTCACCACCAGAACTATCTCCCATTACATTGGAGACACTTAGCTGGGGCCCGTCATCCGGAGTGACCTACAGCGAGTGAAACAAGCAGAGTGAATGTGAGGGTAAGGGTAAGCTCTGATGTGACACACTGTTCCGCTGACCCCGCGGTGACCCTGAAGACGGAGGAGTGACGGGAAGACAAACGAGAGAACAAGTAAATAGAGATTTTGGACCTGTAATTATGGCGCCCCCATCAGGCCCGTCGGTGTCTTTAATCACCACAACAGTGCCAAAGCGCGCCATCCCTCCGAATTGCGTCAAAACCAGAACAGTGGTGTCACCTGAGATATCTCTCGCCGCGGACGGACGGACGGACGGACGGGCTGATCCGGCGAGCTGAGAAATGGTTTTGATTTGTTCCGTGTCTTCCAATCACAGAGCCCTGTCCAGAAGCAGCAGCCTCGCGAGCCCTAAATCTGGCAGACTCATTCTCCCATGGTGCACTGGGGGTCAGCGCTGCGGGATGGATGGAGGGAATGAGCAAATACATAATCAGTCACACACACACACACACTCTGCTATCTTCACGACTGAAGAGATAATGAGAGATAATGACGGGCTTCGAACCTCTGTTCATCTGCTCCGATTGTATTGAAGTGGATGCTGGCCACGCCCCCTACCTGGAACAGACCTACGGAGGGTGAGCGCCAGCCGGCGCTCCATCATCGCGCTTCAGATGGAGTTTAAAAATCCTCAATCATCATCTTGAAACTTTGGCATCTGTCATTAACCGAGTATTGAGTTCAGGTGCTCTGATGACGACTGCTTCTTTGATTTCAGCGGTTGGAAGGTGACCAGCCCAGGTAAGACACCGCTGGCTGCACGCCGTGTCGCCTACAATCAGGGACTATTGAAAATCACACAGGGTCAAGACCAAGGTCAAACCAAGTGGGTGTCCCCAGAGAGTGGAATTAAAATACGGGACGGTGGGAAACATATTTCTGAACATCTTAAAGCAACACTGACGCAGTGAAGTCGCCCCCTTCCTGTCCGGTCCAGGTGTTTCCTGTCCGGTCCAGGTGTTTCCTGTCCGGTCCAGGTGTTTCCTGTCCGGCCCAGGTGTTTCCTGTCCGGTCCAGGTGTTTCCTGTCCGGTCCAGGTGTTTCCTGCAGCTGCGATGGCGGTTCGTTGCAGGAATCTTCAGCGATCTGAAACGTCACCGGTAGACGTCAGGTTTCGGTGTCAGACCCTCGGAGGCAAAGATCAGCGGCTTCTTTCCAGACTCAGCATTTTGCACCGACGTTCAGCTGAGGACGAGATTTCCCCACTGACGGTCGCCTCGATAGACCAGAATGCAATGCAGCTATGAGAATCTCACTTTTTCGCAGGTTCACGCACGCTGTCTGTAGGTTGCCGAACATCACCGAACATCACAGATGATGATGAAACGATCCGATGACAGATCATAGATACAAATTGAAAAAACCATGAAAGTGTATAAGGAAGCTCAGATCGACGGAGAAGACGTGTGCGCTGACGTCAGCCAATCAAATGCCGGCGTGAGTGATCCAGATGATGTGATCACTGCAGAGGTGATGATGTGATTACAGGCGAGTTGAACGTAGTAGTCGTGCAACGCTCCGGTTATGGAGACCTTGAAACCATGAGGGTTTTCCATCTACCTGCGAACCATGGCACTGACTCATCGTGTGAGGAAGACGAGGATGAGGAAGAACAGGGCACTTCATCATCTACAGCATCTCAGCAGTCGTACAGGCATCCGCTCAGCTGGAGGGTCCGATTGCTTAGACGCCCGTTTCATACCACTGACTGAAACTATGTCGAACATAATGTCATATTTTATTGATCCTCACCTCGTTGGAGGTCATATCGACCTCGTTGAAGGTCATATCGACCTCGTTGAAGGTCATATCGACCTCGTTGGAGGACGCAGCTTCAGCTACACCGAACCAGCAGGGATCCAGTGAGTGTAAATATGATGTGAACTACTGATGAGTGTGGTTGGTGAAGTGTCGGCACCGTCATGCTGAGAGGAACGTGTCTCTATAAAGCATCAACATACTGCTAAATGATATTGAGTAAATCATCATGAGTTGTTCTGTTCAGCGTGAGGTAGCAGCGAGGATGCTGGGAAATTAGGCAGAGGTGAAAGGTCAGACAGTACACTCATGAAGAAACATCACTTAGTGTGTGTTAGCGCGGAAGTGTGAGCGAGGGAGGGAGGCTGCAGCCCTGTCAGAGCCCGGCTCTCCTCAACGCCGCCTCAGCCCGGCTCTCCTCAACGCCGCCTCAGCCCGGCTCTCCTCAACGCTGCCTCAGCCCTGGCTCTCCTCAACGCCGCCTCAGCCCGGATCTCCTCAACGCCGCCTCAGCCCGGATCTCCTCAACGCCGCCTCAGCCCAGCTCTCCTCAACTCCGCCGCCTCAGCCCGGATCTCCTCAACGCCGCCTCAGCCCAGCTCTCCTCAACTCCGCCGCCTCAGCCCGGCTCTCCTCAACGCCGCCTCAGCCCGGCTCTCCTCAACGCCGCCTCAGCCCGGCTCTCCTCAACGCCGCCTCAGCCCGGCTCTCCTCAGCGCCGCCTCAGCCCGGCTCTCCTCAGCGCCGCCTCAGCCCGGCTCTCCTCAACGCCGCCTCAGCCCGGCTCTCCTCAACTCCGCCGCCTCAGCCCGGATCTCCTCAACGCCGCCTCAGCCCGGCTCTCCTCAACGCCGCCGCCTCAGCCTGGCTCTCCTCAACGCCGCCGCCTCAGCCCGGCTCTCCTCAACGCCGCCGCCTCAGCCCGGCTCTCCTCAACGCCACCGCCTCAGCCCGGCTCTCCTCAACGCCGCCGCCTCAGCCCGGCGGTAAGTAGAAGCTTCATGGCCGGAGAAGCAGCACCTCGGCCAGGAGGCGGGACTTGATCCAGCTCGCTCCTCAAGCCATGACGTGTCTGCAGCCTGTGATGTTGCTCCCCGTGTGGACAGACAGGCCTGAGACCAGGAACCACCGTGGTCGTGTTTCTGCTATTATACAGACATTGTTTCAACAACCTCACGAGTTACAGTCAAGTTAATGTTACTTCTACTGCCAGCAGTAACATCAGAAGAAGAAGAAGAAGACTTTATTTGCAACTCGGGGTGCAGACACGCACCAACACACACAAGGGTGTTGAGTCCTCTGCATGTCCCCATCCCCGAGGGCAGCCTCAACACCAGCGCATCTCCTCATCTCGGTCAGGGACAGGACAGGATGTTGCATGTTTTTAGAGGAGGAGACCCACGTGAGCACGGGGAGAACATGCAAACTCCACACAGAAAGGCCTGGGAGAAAACCCACCTGGGAGAAAACCCACCTGGGAGAAAACCCACCTGGGAGAAAACCCACCTGGGAGATAACCCACCTGGGAGATAACCCACCTGGGAGAAAACCCACCTGGGAGAAAACCCACCTGGGAGAAACCCACCTGGGAGAAAACCCACCTGGGAGAAAACCCACCTGGGAGAAACCCACCTGGGAGAAACCCACCTGGGAGAAAACCCACCTGGGAGAAAACCCACCTGGGAGAAAACCCACCTGGGAGATAACCCACCTGGGAGAAAACCCACCTGGGAGATCAGATCAGCTGCTCACCCGAGACCTCCGAGGAGCGCTCAGACCAGGTGGCTTCACAGACACGTTTTATTTTCGCTTCATATTTGTTGGCACCACAACGAAAACGCAATAAACTGAAGCTCGCTTGGAAGTGAAACCTCAAATGATACGGTCAGTGCCCAAGTCCTCGTCGCTGGACCAGATCCATGTTGGCTCTCTTGGTTTTAGCTTCGGGGAGACGTTTGCTCATGTCGGCTCAGTCGTCTGAGATCACAGAAGCGACACGCAGGTTTGTGATTTAGAGAGGATCTTTGTTGGCGAGGCGTGATTGAAGCATGCAGCATATGAGCAGTGGCTTTATGTCGGTTCATCTCCACAACGCAGCGGAGATGATCTGAGATGATCTGAGATGATCTGAGATGATTTGAGTGCCGCTGGGATGAAACTGAGCCGTTTGGATTCTGCAGCTTCTCAAGATGTTTGTTGTTTGTATAGTCACTCTCTGTGGTTGTTAACTTGAGGAAATGGTTTCATACATACAGAAGAATTAAAGATATTTTCTATGAACTACCCCTGCAGGACAACCTGCACCGGATCAGTGGGAGCTCAGCTTATTTCCCCCGTCTAACAAAGCTGCTTCTAAAGACTCTTTAGACGTTGAATTCACTCGATGGACATGAATCATACAGAACTTACTCCACGATGCATCACACGTAGGCTCATCCATCGTATTGGCCCTGCTGCTAAGGTGCTAAGGTGCTAAGGTGCTGTCCAACTGTATTGCATGCCGTCTGATTGTTTGGTCACATCCTGCCAAATGATCTGAGGACCCATTTGAACCCCCCCCCGGCCCACGCTTGGGTTCCCACATACACTTTGAAGAAATGTGAAGTTAACCGCTGGATGATTTGGCTTCCTCTTCTCTCCTTCCCTCCACGCCGTCCTTCCCTCCGCCTCTCACTGCTATCGTCTTTGACATAAATCCGGCGAGCAAACCTGCGGGCAGAGTCATGAAGAGCCTCGTTCCTCTGCGCTACCGAGGTGGCGGTTTATCGCCCCACAAAATACGAGGCATCACTCTGGCCGCCTCTCTCTCTCTCCCGGGAGACAACATAGACAACACACCTGCCTGGAGGTGGAAACGCGCCGGAAGATATCTAGAACCAATTAAAGGAAAAAGGTCCTGACTAGTTTGTCATGTGATGCCCAGGTGAGTCTTAACAAACCGCACCATTTGGGCTCCCTGGTGAACGCAGCCCCTGCTACTGGTGAGTGGACAGCAGATGGGAACAGACACAACGCGGTCCGAAGCCGATGCCGTGTACTCGCAACGTCACAGGTTCGAGTCCGGCTCAGGACCAGGCCCGAACACGCGTTCTTTCCTTCTGTTAGTTTGTTAGTAAAGTTTCTCCGTCTGAGCCGGTTGGTCTCTTGGTCTCTTGGCAGCTTCTCCTCCGTCCTGAAGCTCCGTGAGACTGGAGGGGAAAATTGCAATAAATCCTCTTTATTTTTCTGTCAAAAAGTGAAATGAGCAGCAGCATTTATTCCAGGTCAAGTACCGAAGGTAACAAGAGGCACACACACACACACACACACACACACACACACTACACACATACACACACACAGACATGAATTGCCACTGATCAGATCATCACCTCAATCAGTCCTCTCACCTCTCTCTGTCTTCTCTGACATCAATACTGTCTGTCTGTCTGCCTGTCTGTCTGCCTGTCTGTCTGTCTGTCTGTCTGTCTGTCTATCTGTCTGTCTGTCTGTCTGGGGCATTTAAAGCTCCACTAGGTGAGATTATTAATAAAACTAAACCTGTTTTATCATCCTAAATGACTAAATTACCCGCCAACGTGCCAGGTTTCCTTTTGCAGCTTTACATGCGTCTCGATGTGGATGTGGAGAAGGAGGCACAACGTGGGGAAGGTGTGAGTTGAGTGTTTCTGCATGCATGCAACAGCGTGTGCATGCAACAGCGCGTGCACGTGTCTCTCCCATGATATCACTCCCCTGCCCGTGTGTCTGCCCAGAAGCCCTGCATCCATATTACATGTGAGTAGTAGTAGTAGTATATCGTACACTGCAAGGACCGCTAAGGGAGATGAATACTGGCAGTAAACATGACTGGACGCTTCCCCGCTTCATAATTAGACCAATCAATCATTTGCTGCTAGGTGAGAGTGTGTGTGTGTGCGTGTGTGTGCGTGTGTGTGTGTGTGTGTCTGCGTGCGTGTGTGTGTGAGAGAGTGTGTGTGTAAATGCATGGGTTTGTGTTGTGTGTATGTGAACTACTCAAACATACAAAATCACATTCTATTCTATTCTATCCTCACTATTTGTATTCATATTTTTTAACTGCAATGTCCACATTTTTCTATTTTTATTTTAAGTTATCTTTACTTATCAGTTTGTATCTTTCAGTTCATTTTACTCTTATTTATATATTTGATTGCAAAGTTGCAACGTTACACAGCTCTGGTGACACGTTTCTTTATTCTAGTATATCTTTAATTGTACGTACATTTTCTGTTTTTCTGTTTTTCCGTATATTTCCAAAGCTCCATTGAATTGAGAGAGAGAGAGAGAGAGAGAGAGAGAGAGAGAGAGAGAGAGAGAGAGAGAGAGAGAGAGAGAGAGAGAGAGAGAGAGAGATGGTTACATGGTTTCTTTTCTTTTCAACGTCGTGGACATTTCAGTACCAAACATGAATTGTTTGAAGTGAATCAAATAGTATTTCTGCTGTATTTGATAGTACAGGAAAGAGAGAGACCCAGAGCTGGGAAACTACATCACACCACACACACACACACACGCACACACGCACACACACGGAGTTGAAACCTCGCTCGTGCTAACTGATGGCTTTTAGATGATCCCGATGTTTGTTGACACACAATGAACATCCGTCCCACTCAGATTCATTATTCGGGGTTTACGGGATTGGCGGCTGATTGATCGTATTTCTCGGGTAAATTAGAAACAGGCGCAGTCGCATCAACAAAGGCTCCGGCTCGAGCCCGGGCTGAATGAATCATCTGTTTATTTTGAAAATTATCAGGCGGATGGAAGTGGGACTGATTGGATTTATCAGCTAAATTAAAACACACATACAGTCACGTTAACAATGGCTGCAGAAGAGAGAGGAGGTGGGGGGGAGACAGGTGAGTGAGGGATGGGGGGATGATGGAGAGACAGATCCAGATATACAGCGGCAGCACGGGGCGTCACGGCGAGAATGAAGTGACCTGAGATCAGCTCTCCGTTTAAAACCTCTCCCACCGGGAAGACGCTTCGGGCTCCCGGAGGAGAGCTGAGCCTGTCAAGCTGCTCCACAGCATCAGTCCATGTTCAGTGCAATCCAGTTATTTTGTAATGAAGTTTTGTAAATGACTTTGTTGCGTTGCATTCTGGTCCATCTTGGCCAGAAGTTGATCTGTCTCTGAGGGTCTGACACCAAACCCTGATGATGTTTTAGACCCGCAGAGACTTCAGGGTTCTTGAAGGCCGACACTAATATTTTTGAAGCTGCACTAAGATGATATTCAAATTTGTTATATCTGTCAGTTTTCCCCCCAGAGGATTATACTGAAACGGCATTTATTATATAATTATCATAAAACAATATATTTACTATTTATTAACTCGCATGTATTGGTTAATTGGCAACTAACTGGTGATTAGTTAATATTTGACATTGTTTACTAATTAATATTAAATCATATGGTGTACATTATTTAATCATTGATTGATGGTATGTCAATAAATCAATTAATTATGTATGTATTGCATCCAGTTAAAACACTGACTCTATTGTATTGATCGCCTTAACAACTTGTCTGGTATTTGCTATTATTCATTTTTAAATTCCTACTGAAATATTTAAACATGATTATTGGTAACGGATCAATAAGCATTATGTCAGCTGATGTTTACAGTGCTTAGTAAATGGTTAATATGTGGTTTGTGATCATCTGGGTCCTGGCCGGTTATTTCACCTCCCTGCCACCACAGCGCCCCCTGCTGGTGGCTCGTATCTGTTACATACAGTAACTACTAGGTAGCGCTCAGACATGCTGCTGGGCAGAACACACACACACACACACACACACACACACACACACACACACACACACACACACACACATATATATATAGGCTAATTAATAATTTAACTCTGTATACATGTACCATCCATTCACTCGCTCTGCATAGTTATAAGTAGTTTTTAGTATTTAGTTTTGTGTATTTTGTACTGTTATGCTGCTGCAACCCCAGAATTGTCCTGGATCAATAAAGTCTGTATCTATCTAGCTATCTTTAGTAGTTTAAAATACATGTGTATTTAAACTCACACCGCTCACACTGGCACGTGCTTAATGTATTCATGTTCACGTATCACTGTTTCCATGGCGACACTTCCTTAAACACAAACTGAAATTCCACTGTGCTGCAAATGTTCTCTTGTTTTTTTTTGGTTGTTTTTTTATTTTTTTCCATCAACAACTCAACTGCCGTACCTTGGTAAAACCGTCGCAGAGTCCCGCCATGGCCGAGGCGAGCTACGGTACCGGCCCGTACAGCAAGGTTTGTTTCCATCGGTCTGATTCCACCTCCGGTTGAATCCCGCTGTGAGTTACCGTGTAGCGGCGCGTTGCACCAACACCCGAGACTAGACCGAATCAACTGTTACTGATCAAATGTGATCAGCAGTAATTGATCTAACACACACACACACACACACACACACACACACACACACACAACATAAAGTGCTACTGTCAATAAAATAACTGCAATTTTAGCATTTTTTCTTTTTCTTAATTGAGTTGAAACTTCACTAAGGCTCTGATGTGGTCGGTGAGTTCCATCACCCTTGGGTGCTTGAACCCTGGTAAACACCCAAATCATTTCCCATGAGCACCAGGGGGAAACGTCATTTTCTTGATGACTTTTTGGAGCTCCACTAACAGCAGGACAGCAGGATATTCAGTCTGTCTGGCCTCCCCAGGGGGTCCCTCTCCCTCCCGTCCTCCAGCGAAGGTCCCAGGTATCGTTCAGTGCCGGTCCGAGACTCTCCATGACCACCACTGGCTCGGCGTACAGCGGGGCACCCCAGGGTGCCTGGCAGGCCCAGACCCGCTACCCCAAGCCCCCACCGCACTGGAACACACACTACCTGAACAACCTGGCCAAACGGGTGAGGAGACTGTGTGTGTGTGTGTGTGTGTGTGTGTGTGTGTGTGTGTGTGTGTGTGTTTGTCTTCCCTGCAGATGCATCAGATGCATCAGTGCCTCAACTCGTTGATCAAGTCAAATCAAATTCATTTATAAAAGGGGACAATTACATTAAAGATCCTGTGAAGTGAAAACAAAAATAGGATATTTCAAACAAATAAGAAGAAGTTAATGCCTTTCTGAAAATATGATTGGTGACAAACGTTCGTCCAATCAGCAAAGACCCCGCCCACTGTGGCGGTGTCAGACTGTTTGGCGGAGCTAGGACGCGAGGTGTCTGACCTCTGACCTCTCCCTCCTTCCAGCTGAGGGAGCGTCCGTCGCTGCGTCTGGTTTCAGCTCCGGTCAGCGAGGCCCAGGACGGCTACAGAGGCATGCCTGGCCCAAGGGCTCCTGCCCTGCAGCGCTACCACGCTCTACTGGTGAGATGGAGCTTGTTAGCTAGCTAACCATAGTATCTGGTCAGCTAACCATCACTGTCTTGTTGTTAGCACATCTGGTTAGCACACTAGCTAACGTAGCTAGTAGAAGCTAGCGTTAGCAGTGGCTAGTTGTCCCATGTTAACAGTAACTAGTTAGCTAGCTACCAGTTAGTTCAGGTGAACTAGCTGACTCTTCTCCAGCTCCAACTCAGAGTGTTTTGGAGTAGAGACTCCGGCTAAAGACAAGACAGTTGGAGACAGGTCCTCCTGAACCGACACCACAGATCCTTTCTTTGTTTATCTCTGTTTTTCCTGCCTGGTTATTAGTCGGTAATAACGGTCATAACTGGAACTATTTCACTATTTCCCATTGAACCCTCGGAATGAAATAAATTATTTTCATTAATTTATTGTATATTCTTGAACCGTTTCTCCCAGACGCTCTATGGACAAGGTGACCAGCTGCAGCGCCCCCTAGTGCCTCTTATTAGCACCTCACATGCCCACCACAGGCACTTCAAACGGTAGGAGTGTGTGTGTGTGTGTGTGTGTGTGTGTGTCCACCAGAGGGAGCTGTAGGACAATAATAAAATTCTGCTCTTCATCATGCAGACCAGTGTCTCTTCTCTGTCAACTTTTTTTTTCTGTTTTCTTTGTTCTCTTATCCCATCTCTCTCTCTCTCTCTCTCTCTCTCTCTCTTTATCCCTCTCTTCATCTTCCCCCTCAGCTCTGAGATCTCAGGACTGGGCCTCTCTCCTGCTAACCTGTTGAAAAGCTCCGCCCACATTCACCTGCCTCCGCAGAAGGCCCCGCCTGCCGTCATAGCATCATCATCATCATCATCATCATCATCATCACGACCAACATGCGTCCAGCATCTGCCCCGCCCCCTCGCCGTGCTCCCGTTCACCGGGAAGAACAGCGAGTACAGGGACGCGTTAGCCAAGCCAACTCCTCACCCGCCGGCCACCGGGGGGCCCCGGGCCCCCGCTCCACCCGGCTGGGAGAGCACCGATGCTGGGCTCGGAGGCTCTGGGGCTGGGGGTCCTGGAACGGGCCCCGGAGCCGGGTTCGGGGCCGTGAAACATGTCTTGGAGGTTCCTAAGATGTACGTGACAGAGAACAGCAACTTTGGAAGCAAGAAGATGACGTTGGTCTGAAGCAGAGGGAGGAAAGAAAGAAAGAGGAGTTTTGAATCGCAGCCATGAGGTTCGAGTGTTACAGTGTGTTTGTGTGTGAATGTGTCATAAATAACTTAATAAAACCAAACATGAACACCTTGCATCTAATAAGTATTAGAGAGATTATCAAATATTATTTCACGGCTTTGTTGAATGTATTTCACGTCTGTTGTTTCTGCTGTTTCACATCATCATATCACCGCAATCCATTAGTCTGGTCCATGTTATTGATTTCTGATCAATAATAAATAAGCAGAATAAATACATTTTAAATCATTTAAAATAATTATTTCATGTAAAATGTTTTTGGTAAGTAAATAATGTACAGCTAGCTGCTAATCGGTCTAAACTAAGCCCCTCCCTCCTAAACTAAGCCCCTCCCCCCGGTCGTATTGAATCCTGAGTCAGCTGAATCCACATATCGATACAGTGAGGCAGTAACCTGTCACCATACTGTAACTACTACTACTACTGCTACTGTAACTACAGACCAACAGACCTGTGCATTAGCGAAACATGTAGTGGAAGATTCACAATAAATATGATGTGACAGTAAAAGACTTTAATTCTGTTAAAATCTGACATCAAAATGTGATTAATGGTCTCCACAACGTAAAACCAAATGAAAGTGCTTTATGTGAATAAAACAAAAAGGACAGGACACAGATTGAAAATTTTGGCATAAGCTTTTAATGTTTTTATTGAGTTTTTTAATGTTTTCTCTTTAAATTGGATTTGTTTGCTTTTTCCCAGTAGTTTTGTGTTTTTTTTAATTCATTATTCTTCTGGTTTTTATTTTCCTATCGGTAAAGGAGAAGAGTTGCTCAGGTAAATCAGCATTCACGGTCAAACCTTCATACTTTTTAATAATAGAACTGTTTTTATAATACTCTTTTTCACAAAGGCTGTTGAATTATTACAGTTTATTAACCTTTTTTGTTCTTTACATGTTTCAAAAATATAAAAGGTAAATAATAAACATTCCGTTGAAATATATTTTATACAGTTCTTGATTCTTTTTTATTTTTTTCTCTCTCCAGTGTAATGACATTAAAATTGTATCCAGAATCAGTCTTTATAGCATAAACCCCATTCAGTGTTAATGGAGGGAAGCTTCTCTTCGTTCTTTCTGTCGTCCCTCTTTTTCTCTCATTTCTTTGGAGGCTGGTACTGAAGCCCCACCTAGTGGCAACACTAAGGCATTGCACACACTGGAGACAACCACTATTTGCTCCCTGTTGTGGGACGATCAATGGACTAATCAATCAATCAATCAGTCAGTCAATTAATCTTGACACAGTAGTATAAACCCCGGCGTGTCCACCAGAATCCTACAGGATAATAAGCTGTATCTGCACTTCCGGTGTAATGTACTTTTTGTGTGAAAATATGGAAACTAAATTCAAAACTCTGCAATAAAAATGAGATTGAAAAATAATTGTTGAAAAGGCACAGCGAAATGAACACGAGAGAAAACAACGATGAAGCAAAATAACAAGTTGAGCTAGACTGGCAAAGTAGAGACGAGAGAGACAATATGAGAGATCAGTCAAAAGACAAGACAGCTCGTGTGATGATGGATGATGAAGGAATTTGGCATGGGAACACTGTCTGCGTCCACTACCACTCAACAAGCAGTTATGAACTTTAAAATCCGTGTGAAACAGGGAACAAATGTGAAAAGGATGTAAATGTCCTTAGGATGTCATGAAAAACACGAGTACAGCATCTATACGATACTGTCAGTATGATCCGACTCATGAAACTGAGCCTGTTTTGCCACCAGGAATGTGATCGCTGCTCTGTGAAACGTGTCCATGCCTTCATGCCCTTATGGAGAGAAGCACAAAAACACAAGAATGATGCAGAATAGAAAAATAATTCCGTTTTTGTTTCATATGTTTGCATATTTTCCATGCTACCGCTTCTTGACCAGACGGGAGAAAGAGAGGAAGGACGACGAGCGACTTTGTTTTTTTAGAGCGAGGAGAGGCTTCCCCCATCCTGGCCATTCACAAATAAGTTAAAGTCATCTTTTTAAAGTTTCCCACGCATGCATTAGAGTTCATCTCCAAACAATAGGATAGAAAAACACAAGAACAAGGGATGCAAAAAGGAGCTTCTTCCTCAAAATAACATGAAGGAGAAGGAGGAGAGAAAGATGAGAGGTGAGGAGCGAGGGAGGGAGAGAGGGAGGAGAGGCGAGAAAGGCAAATTGAGTTTTAGTTATACAAACGTTTCCTGGAGGCAAAAATCATCTAATTGGTTGAGGTAAGCCTCAGTGGGCGGAGCTTAAGAACCACAGTTTTCCTGGCTAAGTAATATTAGACTGAAGGCCAGTCAGAACCGCAAGCTAATATTATTAAGCCTAGCGCTAGCCGTGTTATCTAGGTTAGCTAGTTAGCCTAGCTGACCTTCAAGTTCAAACTATCCATGCTAGCCTACAGCTATCTAGGTAAGCTAGTTAGCTAGCTGGCTGACCTTCCAAAAATCAGTCAGTGCCATTTTTATTTTTTATCTATATTTGGATCATTCATGTTAGCCAGTTAGCTAGCTTGCGCTCCAAAAACACGGTGGTTCTTTGGCCCCGCCCACTGAGGTTTAACCCAACCAATGAGATTATTTCTGCCTCCAGAGAAACGTTCACACGAGTAAAAACTCCCATCTGCGGGAGGACGCGGTGGAGATGCGCGAGGGCGTGGCGGTGGGCGGAGCCTGTTCTCTGCTGCTCCTTCTGATATGTTTGGTTGTTCGGGCTTCAAGTAAAGTTGCACTATTGGTTAGCTCAGCTGTCAGTCTTCTCACTGGGGGCGTGGCTTAGCTCAGATTACTATCCGCACAATGATGATGCAGTCTCCTCCTCTCGCACACATATAAGCCAGACACACACACACACACACACACACACACACCTGACGTACGTAGCACATTATTGCTCTGTCAACTGAACTCCCTATACAGTACAGTGGGATAGTCAAGGTTTCCATTTAAGTGTTTAAGTCGTGCCAATATGGTAGATAGGGGTCATGATTCATTTCCTAATCTCCTTCTATAGCTGTGCCCAACCCCCCTCTTCCTCTCCTCCCTCCTCCTCTCGACTCATCGTCTACCTCCCAATCCCTCCTTCTCTCTCGTTTTCCAACCCTGTCAACGCTTGTTTCAAGGTTGGTAGCTCTGTTGTCCTCTCCTAGCCTACAGGTCTCTACCATGTCTCAGGATTCAGGATTGTTGTTCTGATGTTAAACGACATGTTTCGGGGGAGGGTCAGAGAGAGAGAGAGAGAGAGAGGAGGCACAAGGGAGGAAGCAACAGCAAGAAGGGGAATGGGATGGATGGACAGTAGAATCAGAGAGAGATCCAGTGGTGACATAGGGCTGTGCAGCTCCATAACCTCTCAGAAGAAGACATTTGAGCACTAAGATCACCGTTGCTCCGGCAGGTCAGGTTCTCAAACTCATGGACGTCATTTTGTTGAGAGGATTTATAATGATTTCATGTGAAAAAAGTATTTGCAGCCTCTCGGCTTCTTCCGGTGAGGAGTGGAGGGAAGAGGCCTGTTCACCGGTGTGCACGTGTAACCTCAGATAGGCTCGTTTCTATATTTAATCAGTGAATTGTATTTTTTAATGGAGACTTGAGGAAGGCCGGGGCGTTTCTGGTGGGATCTCAATCCTGAACGGCAAACCTTCATCTTGACGGGCTGCAGTTTGAGAGCCGCTGCTATCCGTCGACGGAGCAACGTGATCTTAATGCCAGGTTACATTTATTTACATCACGTTTCAGAGACTCGGGGGGGCGCAGGACAACGTTTTGGGCAACTCTGATGGGCAACCAAGACCAGTGACCAGTGTTGCCTGAGCATTGCTGCTTCAATCATACGAGAACCTCTTGCTGATGGGACATATCTGAATAGACTCGTTGCAGACGTCCCCCTGCAACGGTGCTGTTGTTGCATTTCACACCGTAAAACCAAATGAGCATATTGCAATACAAAGCACCGGTGTCTCGACTAGCCAGTTACCAGACCCCTCCCTTTTAGCTTCGAAGCATCAATCAAAACTTGATTTTTTTCCAAATAATTGGTTTTGAGGATGGAGCCAAAGTGCAGCAGTAGTTCAGCAAGCGGAAAGTGAAAAAAAGTGTCTATTGTGGCTCCATCAGACTCCGACACGATGTTCTCCCGTAGCATGATGGGATACAGTGAAGTCAATGGTGCTGCAGCTTACAGTGTTGTTGTTTGCAACTATTGCTTGCATAGGCAATTGCTCAGTTCCTGATCAAACTGCACTACATGATGCACGTTATGTAAACCGAATACACAGTTTTGGCAGGTGAACAAAAAACAACGAAAGAAGATAAAAACGCAACTGAACACAACATCCAGGTCTTTCGTGAAGCTGCCCTGTATCGTTTCAGGAAGAAAATGAAAATGATTGCGGACAAAGAAGAGATTTCAAATGTCATCGCATACCGTCCAAAACACCCTTTTGAAGCAGCGAGACCACGACTGACTCAATCATTTGATTCTCGGTGTGTCCATGTGGAAGGAGGGCGGGACCAAGGCAGGCTGAGCAGGTTCAAACAGGGATATCATAATCTTTCTATGGAATTTCAGACTTGCAGATTTCTTTCCTAAGCTTCAAACCATAATATCCCCCCAACGTCTCTGAAAAATTGCTCAGTATTTCCAAAGAGAGGGTTGATATTTGATTCAGCGTATTGCCCCTGAGATGAGCCCTGTTTTCAATTTCTGTCTCCCTGCTACACCAACGTTTCTGTTCTAAAATGAAATATCCACCAAAAGAAAAAAAACAACAAAATCAATGATTTTCACCTTTTCCAAAATGGATATGCAGCGTTTTGAGATAGAGCACGTCTTACAGTACCCTACGATACCAAACAGTAACCTCTATAGTAACTCACTGCAAACAAAACCTTATGTAACCAGCTGGGGGCTTTATGCTGTGTTCCAGACATGCCGGAAAGTCGGTAATTCCCAACTTCCTGCTAGTACAAAGTTGAAGTAGGAAACTCAGGAAAGGTTTCTCAGCTCTGAGGTTTCCGTGATGCAGACGTGAACATCCACATGCTGTAAACACTACATAGCATTACTGTCTAACATCCTCAAAATACATTGAAGTGTGATTTTCAGAATTGCATGAAATATAAATTGTTAAACATAAATCTGCACTTATATTTCCTATATCGTTCTATCCTAATTAGCTATCTAGCCTCACCTTAGCTGTTGCAGGGGGAGCAGTATTTTATATCTTGCAGACGTTCATGTTTCTTCCCAGGTTTTGCTGAGCAGGGGCGGACTTAGTGATTTGGGGGCCCTAGGCAAGCATGGGGCCCCCTGAAGCCCAACCCTCTCCCTTTTCACCCTACGGGCACGCACAAAGGTTGCAATTATTACCTACAAGCTGGGAATTTCCTACTTCAACTTTGAATGGAATGCAGCATTAGCGCATCACCCAAGATGCATTGCGAGTCACATTCTCCCTGCAACTTCCTGTATGGGGCCTTGAGGTTGAATGGAACGGGACCCCGATAGGACAGACGGACAACATACGACATGTTTACAGACGGCAGCCCGGCTGGGAGAACACAGAACCGTGTGAATCAACTAGCTGAAAAAAATATTTTTTATGAATCTATTTCTGTCTCACTCTGACGATAACAGATGGACTACCGTGCACAGATTTGGAGCAAAGATGGTTGTCCTTCACCTTGCGGGTCCCTCGGCCCAGCAGCAACAGGTTTCCCTCTGCTGTTCGCGTCAATATGCTACTTGGCCAACCCTCTTTGAACACATGGACCCCAAGATGGCTGCCTCTCACCCTGGGGGTGGAACCGCCACCGCATGGGAGCCGCCGTTCATCCATTAAACGCCAATCTGGTTAATGAGCTGTGCAGCATCCGTCTGGGAGCGGTGGGGCGCCGGCCGGATCACACAGTGAAGCCATATTCTGGTCTCACCTTGTAGGTAGGTTGTGTCGGCAGGTTGCATCAGCAGGCGACGGACACAACCTACTTCACCGCTTGATCAACAGGGCTGTCCTGAAGGTCACTCAAGTAGTACATCACACCCACTGCAACAGATCTGGAGACCTTACAGTGACCGAATAAAAGCATGTTGCTAGCATCATTGCTGAATAATGAGAAATGATTACAATGACTGTTATTGATTAGGGGGCTGTATGATTCAGGGTGGAAGGGCATCTATCAAAGGTTTTCTCTCTTGAGGTGAGATGTTCCTATAGGGCGCTTGGGTTTTACATCACCTGCACAACATGTATTTTTTCTTTTCTTTGTGTTGAATCAAATTACCGCAAATAGTTCTGGGCTAGTGGAATAACAAGCCTGGTCGATGAGGCAGCCATCTTGCACCCTTTGAGGACCCGCTTGGATCGCCTAGACAGGAAACTTCCTCTTTACCCCTTTTGCTCTGCGAGTCTTCCTTAACCTAGAACCCACATCTCAGAGATTTGGGATCAGGGATTTTGAAAGTGTGGTAATGTGATGGATGCTATCCTCTACCTTGCTCATTGAACGAGGGATTCTCCAGGAAAGGGACAAAATGAGTCACATTTCTAAGAGGCAACTGCAAAGTGTCCAACCAGCATGAGGCAACGCCATCTTGGAGTGGACGGCTCAGCTCGGTCCAACAGAACAAATCATTTCCTGGGTCAGGGAGAGCTGACAGGATGCTGAAACAAGACGCAGCAGTTGAGGAAGAAGAAGAAGAAGAAGAAGAAGAAGAGGAGGAAGAAGAGCAGAGTAGCAGCCCGGTGAGAAGTCGTCGATGTAGTAGTAGAAGAAGTAGTTTGTAGTAGCAGTAGAAGTTCTTGCAGTAGTTTTAAAGCATTGGAGGGGTGGGAGTCATTGCACAGTCTTTGTCTAGTAGACTCCTTGGATGGAGGGGGGGCGTCTTATAAGGTTTCTAACAAAACATATGGTGTACGTTGCAATCCTAAGTCTTTTTTTTTCTTAATTATTAATCTGTTTTTATTATCTAAAAAAACAAAATATAGATTTTCTTTTGTTAACATAATCCTACACTTTTTTTTTTAATCAGTTGCATATAACATAAATCATTTTTGTTCATTTTTCACGTTTAAATCCTCGATTTCTAGCCCTCTTTTTCACCGGGGGAGGTTTGAAGGGCTTGCAGAAGTAAAGAGTCATGCAGAATATTCATGCTGGTAAACAATGTCATAAAAATGCATTTCCAATTTGTAATCTTTGCCATTTTTTTTGTCCTTGGAATAGTTAATCGAAGATGTTGTCCCTCTCCCGCTGAATACCTGCTTTCTCTATAAAACCTCTATGTTCTCCCCCCACATCCCCAGAGGTATAGAGTGTATGGTCTGCAGAACCTCCTTCCTCCCGCCCTCGTTCCCTCAGAGCGGAGAGAGCGCCTCCTCATCCATCATGCCTCCTGGAAGAGCATGTTGGTGCAGGAGATGCTGTTTTGCACACATTAGCAGCCAGTTTGAAAAAGAAAATCTTGGATGACGACGATGTGACTTTGCATTGACCTTGTTGGGTGAAAATGTCTCTCTGGTCTCTCCCTCTCTCTCTCATTTTCTCACTTCCTTCTCTCTCCCCTCTTTTTCATTTTCTCCATCCATTGTGTGTTTTACTGTCTTTCTTCGGGGTTTTAATTGGTTTCATTCATGCCATGCAGTTTTGCTACGGGGGGGGGGGGGGGCAGCAGCGATGCTGAGATGCAGGGAGGGGGGGTGAAGATACCGTACGTAAAGAGAGAGGGACGAGAAGAGAAAGAGAGAGCGAGAAAGAGAAAGAGAGTCGATGATGTCTTCCTGTGTGACGGCCAGTTTCTCTTCTTCGAGGGTTTGTGTTCGCCTCTAGACGTACAAACACTCGTTAGAGCGTTAGAGCAAAACGGCGCGTCCGTCCGTTCGTCTGTCTTTGGGTTAAGTCCATCAGAAGGTGGCGATGGATTCAAATTGGCTCTTTGAGGTCAGCCGAGTCTCTGAAATGATCAAACCGGTCAGTCGAACCTGAAGTCCCAAGTTGTCAACTGTCACCCGGAAGTATTTGACGCTATCAAATATACACAATCACGTCAAATGTACATGTGATATGGCTGATGTTTCTGATATGTATGTATAGACTTCAGCCTGCTGTTTTAAAGTCCTGGGCTCAGCGGAGATCAGCTGTCGGAGCAGCCCCGACGCTAGACTGGATCAGACTCAGCGGGGAGCCTTGAGACATCAGGACAGACCGGCCCTCACCTTGCAT
Source organism: Hoplostethus mediterraneus (assembly GCA_034670385.1). NCBI lineage: Eukaryota > Metazoa > Chordata > Actinopteri > Trachichthyiformes > Trachichthyidae > Hoplostethus > Hoplostethus mediterraneus. Next base: position 224,055 of record JAXDDW010000203.1, read on the forward strand.
AGTGCTTGAGTGTTCAAATGATACAGCATCCCCCTTGGAATGACCATTTAGAAATGGGTGAGCAGCTTCTTGAAGTGACGAGAGGATTACATAGAAGCCTGTTGAATTGTTTACGAGTGTCGCTGTGGTGTGACTGAATCTCAAAGAAGATGAGGCGTTCAGGGGATACAGGCCAAGGAAATGTCAAACGAGTCTTCAGGCTTCCAAATCAAAGAGTCTTTAAGGCCCTCCGGCTGTTTCACCGTCTGGATCTGGAGTGACATCAGAGTAACGCTTTCACACTCGCACCTTAAAGCGTTTTCTTCTATAAGCTGTTCCTCGGTCATTTCTCTGTGAATGTCGTCGTTGATGATGATGTCAAGGTCAGAGCGTCACGTGACTGACTTGACTTCCTTTTAGTCAGCGGAGGTGAAGGATTCTGGGTGTTTTTAAAACTGGAAAAAGCAGAGAAGATGCAGCAAAGAATGAAATCTCTCTTTCACTCTGGTTTCTACCTCCCTTCTTCCCAAAAGTCCTCCCTCTTTTTCTTTTTTTCTCTTTTTCTCTCTCTCTTTCAGCCTCCGCCTCCCGTTTTTCTACAGCGAATCCAGTTGGGGGAGTTGGACGAGCGGCGTCCTAACGTTGTTGTTTTTTTTTCTTCTTCTTGCAGAGAAAGGGGGATTTTAGAAACTCAGCACTGAAAGGAAGAAAGAGCAGAGAGGAGCAGTTAGGTTGGATTTCAACTGGAGAAGCAAAGACTCAGATGTCAGACCATGACCAAATATATGGGACATAAAGCTACCTGAATATTTGAAACGCAAAATATTATCCTTATAATGTAATTAGAACTATGAGTGAGACCAGCGCTACCTGGTGTCATTAGGGATCTGAACTAATTCAACATGAATGACATCTGAGCAATAAGCAAAGCTCACCCACCATCACCCTGAATCTAAATTTCATTTGTTATTGATCATGACCTGACATCAAGCCGAAGGTAGATGTGGAGCCACTGTACACATGGGCCCAGTTTCCCAAAAGCATCAATACGGACTATAACCTTGTTGAATACTCAGTTCTGATTGGCTGATGAACATATTTTGCGGTCTGTTATTGGGTTAGTGTTTGTTTGTGCGTTGGTGCATAACGCATTTTTTTGCGATGAGCGTTTCTTAGGTGAATTACGGTATGCACTGCCTGCAGCAGGGAAGTAACTTGGTAACAGTAGGTGGCGTTCATGTCACTCCAACCATGCACCCCCACCTCGAGCACCAAGAAAGTGCTAGCACACTTGTTTCTTCACTTCTAATCATATCACTCCACAGTCTGGAAGTCCAATCCATTCTGCTGATTTCTAAACTGATTATCGCTACCAAAAGGATTACTTTTAATTTATTAAAAGGATTTGTGGTTAGAGGCTGAACGGCAATTTTGTTATGTTACGTTATGTTATGTTACGTCTCTATGGTTACAGTTCTGCTACAGTGTAGCCATGGATGCTACCTACAGACGTTTCTATGGTTACAGTTCTGCTATATTGTAGCCATGGATGTTACCTACAGACGTTTCTATGGTTACAGTTCTAGGTCATTTGAAGGTATTTCTGCGATATTTTTCATTTTTTGTGCAGATTTATAAATTTATTTAACATTCTAGATGTTTTATGAGATTAAATTTATATTTATTTATTCATAACAGTTGGACTGTAAAAAACGCAGAGTGTCTACAGTAAATATCTGTATTTAAACTCTCTGTAGAATAACTAAAGGTTTGTTACTATCATTTGACGCTAAGTGTTTGGAAACTTTTCCTGCCAGACTTTTTATTGTTTTTTTTACGATTTTGTAGCCATGGATGCTAGCCATAGATGTTTCCATGGTTACAGTTCTGCTACAGTGTAGCCATGGATGCTAGCTACAGACGTTTCTATGGTTACAGTCAGCGGAACTATTTTTTTGCGGTCATGTCTTTGGTAAGTAGCCGTGTAATAAGCAGGATAATGAACAGCGAGCAGGTCATTATCGCTAAATAAGATCGGAGTCCTCAGTCACCCTGTCGGTACTTATTTTGTGATGATGACCGTCTCACTGAACATAATGCCTGGAAACTAATGATCCTGCAATGAGAAGATCTGTCATATTTTAATCTGTTTGTCGCTTTGATATTTATTGCTATAATGCATGCTAATGCATTAGCAGAGTGCATCCTGTCAAAAGAGTTAGCTTGTGGACTAGAGCACATTGAAACCGGCTACCACAGTAAGTTGATCAATCAGCTGGTTCCTGTAACATCGAACAAAAAGGAAGTTATCACAAAGATGCTATTGGCAAATTGGCCTAAGATGTTCACCTCGTCATGATGTAATGTCAGATTTCAAATTCTGCTATAAATGGGAAATGCAGTAGTAGCCATTCTAGAAGACCTGAAGACCCTAGACCCTTAACCCCTCCCCCCAAACGACTCCTCTCAGGGTGGAGCATGTAGACAGTGGGATTCTACAATGGCTACATCTGTACGAAGAGTTCCTGATCTCAGCTGCATTTTCCAATGGTGGTAAATATGAAACAGCAACTTAACACACCGATGCAAGGAACGTGGCCAAACACACCACTGAAGCAACAAAAGAAACTTAATCACAAAGCTCACCCAGCCGGCATGCAAGTACACCAAATACACATACATGCAGGCACGCGCCCGTACACACCCACACACTCACTTTTCACACATGCACTCTTTTCCCACACACACACACACACACCGATACAATTTGCAGAAGGTTTCAGTCCTTGGGGGCTGCTTAGTCCTCTGATGTAACAAACCGTTTGATTGCTAATCAAATAGCTGATGAGACCAAGGAATTTGGAGGTCACAGCTTCAATAGGAATTTGTCAAGAGGTCAAAGGTCATGGCTCAAGTGAGGGTTGAGAAGTCGTAGCACGGGCAGCCGACCAGGACTTGGCTAAAAATACAGACCAAGAGCTGAGACAGTGACATCTCAGTTGGTGTGTCCTGCACATGTACAGACCGGACCTGGGTCAGATAGCAGCGGCAAGTAAATCTTAGCGTTTGTTTCATCCCACTGTCTGATGGCGTTGCTGCATCAGGACAACTCAATTCTGACATCGAAAACGCTTCCTGCTGCTTTCTCTCTAACCACTGCGGCGCTCGTCGTGCCGTTGCCGTGCGACAGTCCGCACTCGTCCGACACCTGAGCGGGGTGTAAAACGGACCAATCAGAGTATTTGCAGAAGCCATTTGACCCGGGTGTGGTACTCAGAAAAGCTCCATGGAAGAAAAAGGAATGATACACGAGAAAACACAGCGAGGCACACGACACGAAAAACACACGAGGACACAAAGGAAATGTCAACATGAACACAGAAACCAAGGCACGGTGAGGAAACACGAGAAGCAACCACAGCGAGGTACTTTCTTACATGGAGAAGCGATTTTGCTTCCTTTCCTCCTCCTCCTCATCATCATCATCATCATCATCACACTTTCTTTTCCTCCTCCGACGCTCCTTTGTTGACAATCCACTCAAAACACATCATTTCATAGCACCCTCATGTACAATACATCATCTTTTCATTTAAATGTCCGTTCCTGTCTTCCTCCTTGGACGATCTCGTTTTTGCGGGTGCGAAGGTGCTCCCATTTCACTCGTTTTGGTTTTTTGGTTTTTGCAATGCGAGGGGATGGGGGGTGTTAGGTCTCACGAAAAGAGGGGGACACAGAGATTGAGGAAGGGTGGAGAGACAAGGGGATGAAACACCTCAGAGGAGAAGACAGGAAGTACAGTTGGACACAGGAAGTACAGTTGGACAGGTAAAATTGCAGTTTGACGGGCGAGAGCCACAAAACAGAGGACATACATTCACAGGTACAGAAAGGAGAGGAAAGCAAAATATTTTTTCCAAACTTGTCCTTTCTCGTACATACAGCACATCTTAGGGGGGGGGCGGGGGGGGGGGCAGAAAGAGAGATAGAGCGAGAGATACCTGAGTTGTGAAAGGATGGAAAGTGGTAAGAAGTCGGAGTAGGGGGCCAGAAGCTAAAGACCTTCTGATTGGTTCATAGGCTTTTGGCCTGGTGCACCTGATATCGTATTAGTCACTGGTGATGGAGAGTAAGGTCCTAACTGGTTTCTGAAGGGTGCTGCTGCAATGTGACGCCCTGCAGGCGATTCAAGGCAGCGTCCCCAAAGATGTTCTGGACCCTTTGGGGACGCTGACCCTCACATCGGAAACCAAAACCTCCGAGCCGCCCTGGTTCTGTGGACCGCATCGAACCGCTGCAGCATCTTTACATTGCAGAAGTACCTTTCCTTCGAGCTCACCAAGGGGAATGGGACAGGACGGGACGGGACGGGACGGAAGTGGCTGTAGAAATGAACGACTGACGCGAAGAAGCAACAACAAGATGGATGAACAAACGACATGAGAGAGGAGAGACGGTGAAGAAGTGGACAAATGAGTGGAATCGATGGAGGGGAACTTTGGCCAGGAGGTTTCTCGGGAGGGGGGAGGGGGGAAGGGGGCGCACTCTTGCAGAGGAGGAGTTCATATTGACGGGCAATGATGGAAGAAGCTGGATTTTTTTTTTTCTCGTTTCTTTTCTTTAGCGTTAGTTCACAGTTACTGCTTCTTTTTGCATATATCTGATAAGCGCGGGGCTTTCAGAACAGTTCTCTGTGAAGAGAGAAACAAAACAAACAACAAATCATAAGCTAAGATTGTTAACAAGTTCCTCTCGTCATAAGTCTCAAGATCGATAAGAAAGCAGCTATACAAGACCTACTACAAATATAACCCCGCCCCCCCCCCCCCACCCTGCAAAAATAAACTTTCCCACCCCCACCCGCCCTGTTACAGTACCTAACTGGTCCGTTCCGACCAATAGCATCATAGCATTTTTGGCATGCACAATATCTGCCCCTCCCTGCATGCTGTTAGTGCATATGTAGCGTATAAACACACGCACATTCATACCCTCTTAGTCTACATGTTATATACACATTCATGAAGCTGGAGACTACCTCCTATCGAACCGCGACTCCTCGCTTACGGGGGAATTCCTCATATCAATTTCCTTTATTGCTTGCAATGGAAACCCATGCAGATTCACCGACGACGCAAACTGTACATATGTACACGAACATAACGGACCAATCAGCGCTGGCCTCAGGGAAGCCCGTGGTCACGCACAGGATGGGAGGGGGCGGGGGGGTGGAGATGGAGGGAGAAATGATGGAGAGATGGTGTGGTAGAGGGGCTGGAGTGTGTGTGTGTGTGTGTGTGTGTGTGTGTGTGTGTGAGAGGTCTGATCAGGACCCGTCATCCATCCACACACGAGTCAGGATTCAGTTTGACTCCTGAACTTCGACCCTGAGCAGCGAGGCTGAACTCGGCACAGGAAACAGGAAGCGCCGCGGGACCCGAGCGGGGCGGGTCACCGGCGGGCGTCCGGCTGTTCCTGCGCCAGCTCAGTCTGTCTCCCCGTCTGGTTCTCTCACCGCCCCGGCTGCAGAAGGGGAGGGGCAATACATAAGGGGGGAGGGGCTTCTCCTGGATTCATGATGTGACTGGATGAAGAAATCTCTCGTTTTCCTGCGGAGTGATTCTGGTGTCTCTACAGAGTTAAGGGATCCCGTTTGGTCTGTCGGGATCGAAGGCCAATCAAAGGGAACGATATTAACGATAGAAACCCTCTTCTGGTGGGGTGAGAGATGACAGACGAGCAGAAGGGATTCAAACAGAATCACTGAATTACCTTTAACATGGTGAGAACAAATAGCGGCTCCACAAATTACAACAATACTGAAATGATCTCAAATGATCTCAACGTTTGAAGATTAAAACCAAAACGACATTTGCAGGTTGAAAAGAAAACAGTTTCCTACTTTCTACTTTCTTTCTTTCTTTCTGTTCGCTGAAAGAAAGAAAGAAAGTTTGTCATTTTTTTCATCATCCAACACTTGTGCATCTTAGTACAGAGGTAGATGCAGGTCTGGGCACACACCTCGATAAGCCCCGCCCCTCCACACACACACACACACACACACACACACACACACACACACACACACACACATTGCGTGCTGCAGATACACAAACACAACATATCTCAACAGAAATACACAGATCCAAATACAGCAGTATATTTATCTACATTGCATATTTCTAATGTTGTATGTTGTCTTTGTTGTTTGTTTCTCTTCAACGTTGTGGTGGGCGACGCGTTGTTGTTGTTGTTGTTGTTGTTGTTGTTGTTGGCTGTGCTACCACGGGCTGTCGCTCCAGTAGCCGTTCACGGTGCCTCCTACTGACCCACAGCAGCCGGGGGACGAAGGAAGAGGAGGGAGGAAGAGGAAGGAGGGGGGGAAAGGGGGAGGCGGGGGAGGAGTCCGGAGGGGCAAAGAAAGGGAAAGAAAGAGAAGCCGACAGGGAGAAAACGAAAAGAAGTTGCCACTGGCTGCCGAGTCAGAGAGCGATGGAGGTGAGATGAAGTCAGAGCCGAGGGAAGTCACGGTCGGCCGAGATGCAACGTCCAAAACTCCTCCCAGTAACACCCTGACCCCGCCCGCCCGCCCCGCCCCGACAGGGAAAACAAACCTCCCGCTCTCCCAGTTAAAGCTGTCGGGACCTTGCAGCTCGGCCTGTTACTGAGGACCCGGGTGAAGGCAGGGGTGACAGGAGGTGAGGTTTGAGCGCTGCAGCCTCGGCGGCAAAAAAAAACAACGCAGTCCCGTTTCCATGACAACGTCTAGACGCCGGCCGTCTGGGTGAGGTCAAAGTTCGTAGTTCGATACGCTGGTTTGTCATTTTGCGGGAGCTGCTATCGTGTCGTAGGTGTATAAAATGTGTTGGTCTGGGGGGACATGCGGCCAATACTGGCTCCTCATTGGATGGCTCTAACTCTTTTCTGCTCCCTGATTGGACGATTGGATTCCTTCGCCCTCCCCTAACATCCCATCATCCCGTGAGACCCGTTCCCACCCTGCACCCGTTTCCACGTTATATATATAAAAAATAGTGGGTGTGCCGTTACTTTAGCGTTACTTCTGGACTTAACTCTTGGAAGCTGTTGTTAGTAAAGCGTCTGCTGATGTCTTAAGAGTCTGCAGGGAAGCAGAGTCTATCGTATTGCACTGAGGCCTGAGGAGGAGGAGGAGGAGGAGGAGGAGGAGGAGGAGGAGGAGGAGGAGGAGGCGTCTACACACTTCTACTAGGTGTTAATGACTTATGACGGTTATATTAGAGAGTCTCATCTAACTCCTCCCCTCTCTACACTGGGAGGGAACATGTAGCTGAGTGTGTGTGTGTGTGTGTGTGCTGTCTACTGCCATCTGAGGTGATGGGGGGGCGGAGCCTACAGTCTACATGGCTCGTGGTTTTTAAAGGTGCAAAGTTTTTATTTATAAGTGTATAAAACTTCTTAACGTCTTTTTAAGTCTTCTACTCGTAGCGATATCTTAAAGTCTTTATTTTTGCGTTTCGTTGATTTTCATGAGTGAAAGCATGCATGCTGCAGTTTGAGCGTGCGTGTGTGTGTGTGTGCGTGTGTGTGTGTGCGTGTGTGTGTGTGTGCGTGTGTGTGTGCAGCTGTTTGAGGCTTAATGTGTATTCTTATACCTACTCTTATCGGTCTTTAAGCTTCGGGGTGCGGAGGGAAACCTAACTTAAACTATCATATTGGCCTAAACTAACCCTGTTGGTAAGGCAGGTGTGTGTGTGTGTGTGTGTGTGTGTGTGTGTGTACACTATACTTTGGTGTACTACACAAAGCAAATATGCTGAAGCGTCTATCTGGGCGTCACCAGTAACTTTAGCAGGGTACTGTTCTGGCAAAATAGCACCCTCTAGTGTCTAGAGCCAGAATAACTCGTATCCACCGTCAGTAGAAAACATGTAAGTGATGGTGGCTGGGTGAATGTCTTTGAGATTCTCTCTGTCCATGTCCATGTTTCCTCTTCCTCACAAAAGATGATTTCATATTTTAACGTTGCGGTTGTTGTTTTTGCTGTTGTTGTTCTCGTTTCTCTGTCACTTCCTGGTTACGTGATGGGTGGGAGGGGGGGCGGCTGGCGGGGGGGGGGGGGGGGGGCACGGTTGCTATGCTACAAGATGGAGGGGATGGGGGAGTGGCATCGCCTGAGGCCGGGCGGCTCGAACGGCTCGAAGGTGGAGTTGGTGATGGGGGTGAGGCGCAGCGGGGCGCCCGTCATGCCCGAGATGTTATTCAGGCTGCGCGACTTCTCGTAGCCCGTGGCTGCGCGAGGAAGACGCACGCAGAGGTCAGAGGTCAAAGGTTAGAGCGCGGTAACGAAAGGGGGATGTCGTGGTGGTGATGAGTCAGAGAGATGAAGGGCGAGGAGGAGGACGGTGACGGTGTGGTAGGGGAAGGTACGCAGGAGTGTGTGTTTATGGGAAGGATGTGATGTCATGTGATGTGATGTGATGTGATGTGATGTGATGTCATGTGATGTGATGTCATGTGATGTGATGTGATGTGATGTGATGAGTTAACAGCATTTTGTGTCAGAAAGAGCAAAGATAAACCATTTTTACAGTCACAAGCATTTGTAAATGAAATAAAGTAAAAAGTAAAATAAAAAACAAATAAATAATAATAAATAAAAAAAACACATCCCAAACCAAGTAGAATAATTTCGATCAAAGGAGGAAGTTGGATAAAGGACAGACAGACAGACAGATGGACAGACAGACAGACAGGGACAGGACAAAACAGGAATATGGGTTACGAAAAAATCAGTTATCAGTTGCCACAACATCACTTAGACACCTAGAGGTGGCGCTCTGCAGCACCAACATGAACAGTGTTGAGGGGGGGGTGGCGCTGGTCCCGTGGGCGGGGACAAACAAACCTCTCATCTGTTTGGTCAAATTGGCGTGACATCGAACCGAAGACACAACGTACGTTTGACGTTTGGACTGACGTGACCGGACGCCGTCCACGCCCACGGGACTCGCCGGGCCTGAGGTTCCCAAAAGCACCGCAGCATCGGCAAGTACGCTAACGACTTTTTGGGAAACTCAGAGACCCTGATGGGTAAATCATCTGGAGCTGAGCGGAGTCGCCGTGGGAATAATGTCGTCCATGTGAACTGTTATTAAGGCGTTTTGACCTCAGAGTCCAGGTGCTTTAGCCAGCCTACAGAGTAGAAACAGCCTCCTGCTGAACAGGGAGACGGTCAGTTAGACAGACAGACAGACAGACAGACAGACAGACAGACAGACAGACAGACTACATAATGGTTGGGACCTGGTGAAGAGGTCAAAGGTCACAAACTCCTGGTGTGTGTCTGGTCAAAATTGCAACCCAGAGCACAACGACGTCTTAATGATGGTGTTGACTGACAGCTTCACGAGGCCCAACAGCGTCCGGCCGCCTTCCCCTCCACATTCACCCCTTTCTCTCACTCCTCCTCCAGAAACATCCCTCTCTTTTTTTTTCCTTTTCTTCCTCCGTCCATCCCTTCAAACACAACTGGAACGTCTTTTTCAGGCTGAGGTGAATTTAGGTGGCAGCGCAAGTTTCTTTTTGTTTCTCTGCCTCTACATACAGCTACTGTTGCATCATGGGAACTAACCTGATTCACACACAAATCTTTAGTGTTTTTTATTCAGCGCATTAGATTCTGCAAGCTGCTGTGCATTAAATAACACCTAAACTTTAATTTTACTCCTATTTTATTTTGTAGTACTACAGAATCTGTGCAGGGTTTCCTCTTAGCCACTTCGTAATGCAACTGCTGAGTCAGCATGAATCTTTGTGATCGTATGAAACGATGAAGTCCTCAGGCGATGCGATTTTAATCAGTAAGAAGAGCCGAAGGAATAAAAGCCATGTGGGGCTGACAGATAGTTAGAAAAAGTGTTTCAAGATAAAATTCCCCCAAATTGTTTGACAGTGTAAATTTTGGGTTTATCACATGAATTGCTGATGAAAATAACTTTTTAAGCCACTAACTAAAGAAAAAACTATACATCTCATGAGTCAACCCTTTGTGTAAAAAAAACATCTCGAAATTGATTAATCACCATGGAAAAGCCGCCAGTAGGTGTTTCACCAGGGGGCGCCATAACGCGTGACAACGTGACATGACGGTCACAGATGTCCTCTGACTAAGTTCTTACATTTTTTACGTCGTTTTTGTTTTTCAGTTTCTTCTTAATTATTTAAGAGCCAAACTTCGCCCGGACCTTCTGAGAACTCTGCTGTCAAACGAAAGACCTCGCTGATACCGCCTCCCAAGAAAAACGATTTAGCAGGCGAGGAGGAGACAGGGACGCTGAAATATTGATGACATTTTACTTTGTGGGCCATTTTTCACTTTGTCTCCATGAAGTCAAAGCAAGCTAGAGCAGAGAGACTGGATTGTTGCTAAAGGCGTTAGAGGTCATCTGGGGTCAGGGGGGTTGGGTTCATTGCCCTCTATCCTTTGCTTTCACTATGTCATGGCGGCCATTTTGTGTCCCACCTGCTGTTGTTCCCATTTGGTTAAATTAGGGATGCAGAATGGCACAATGTAACCCATAGGAGTGAATCAAGTTGGGAAGTCAGTCAGCTACTGAAGTCATCAGATTTTCCCAAAAGCACCTTAGCAACGAGATTTGTTTGCTCCATTGAAATACGATGAAATAAAGTTGGTCTTTGCGCAATCATTTTTCTTTTCCCATCTAATTACCGTGAAATAATCTCTTTTAATTGGCAAAGAGATGAAGCCTCAATGCCGAGATTTCTATTGTCCCAAACGTTATCCTGTGTCATTTCAATGGAACAAAGCCGACGTCAATGCCAAGGTGCTTTCAGGAGAACCCAGTCCAACAAACACCATCCAACACAAACACGGGAGCAAATCAGAAGGTGTCTTAAGAGTAGGAATGCTGATCTGGGAACTGCTTTGGAAAAGATGAGGTGATTTATCCTGCAGTCCTACTCTGAGACACTGCCGTTAAGGAGAGGAGAGGAGAGGTGGCCAAAGGGCGCGGCATTTCCGACATACCTGAGACTGCAGTTTGGGACAATACACGATCTTGTGTTACTTTTCAAGGCAGGATTATTATTGACGCTGAAAAGCAACACAAGAACAGTGCTGACCCAAACTACGTTCGCCGATGTGTTGGGAATGACCCGCCCTTTCTGAGAGGTTTGGAAAAAGCCTCCTCCAAATGTCACACGAAACATACATCATGATCACATCTCCAGGGTGAAGCTGCCCTTGATCACTGACCAGAAGTCAGTTTTCATACCTCCAGTGCTAAACTTGAAGGACAACACCGGCAATTTTCACATGTGGGTCTTTTGGTAATTGTTGACTTTGTAATATGATGTTCTCTATTCTGGCACTATATTCTGCCAAACATCAAACTGACAAAGCGCTTCACAATCAAGACAAAAGACGGAAAGAAAGTCGAACAAAGAAACGAGTGGAAAAAGAAACACGTCTGTAGAAAAAGGTCTTAACAAGTGATTTAAAGACGACACCAGACTGAACTCCTCCTGGAGGGGAACCCAAAGAGGAGACGCCCTGAAGGAGAAGGTTCGGTCTGCTTTGGACTTCCATCTAGACTCATTGGGGCTTCAGAGGTCATGGATACAACTACAAACCTATCCATGTTTTAAAATGTCTAACTATGAACTTACAAGTGAGGTGATGTCTCAATTGGCGTAACGTAATATCTGTTTTTAGCACCCACATGTTAAAAACTCTCATGTTGTCCTTTAACAATTAACGGGGAGTTTGCAAACGTGACAGAAGAGCATTAAAGGGCAACTTTACCTTGCACCATCATCACTACAACAATAAACAACAACAAATCAATACCTACATAACCAAACAACACACAATACACCGAGGTTTCATTGCTCATCAACATCTTTCAGGGTGAATTTGCCCTTGCGGGGCGGATCTGGGATCGGGTTCATTCAACTCTGCAGAAACTAAATTTGGATGTTGCATACGGGGGGGAAATGAAGCACTGATCTGAGACCAGCATCCAAGGGCAAATTCAGCCAGCGCTACCTTGCAACACATCTCCCGCTGTGGGAGAACTGTTACAGATTCCCTGTCTGGAACTGGATTGGTTGAAAGGTCAGTTCAGGTTGTGATTCACAGGCAATGTCGAGGCAATACGACTGACTACCTTTCATCATATTGTTTATCTTCCACGTTGAAGATCATCCAAGGCCCAACTATATATTACCTCAAAAAGTTGCCCTGCATCTCCACTGTTAACCCTCAAGGGGCGTGGCTCCAGTGTTGACTGTATTTTTAACTTCTCTTTTGACTCTTGGACTTTTAGGAGAAGGTGCCATTGGCCTTTCCGTCTGGAACTGAACAATTCAAAGTTAAAGGGAAACTTTAAAGGGGCTTTTTTTCAAGAGACACGTTTTTCTTCATACTGGGGGGAAACGTTTCCATGGTTGTCCTTCAGTTCAGTTCAGTTAAAGTTCAAGGTAGATTATCAGGTTTGTCCATTCTCCAATATGAGCAGCCATTAAATAATATAATTTATATAATAAATAATATATTATACAGTTAGCAAGTTTTCAGTCTCATATTCAAACCATCCTCCCATTCTGTATGAAACTCACTGAAGAAATAGCACCTTTAATACTACGCCTGGTGGGACGGTATTAAAGCACTGAATGGGGGATGGGCTGCACTCACGCAACTGCCACAACAACCCTTCTAGGCATTTTTACAGCAGCCATTGTTGTCCCCGAGGCGCTTGGTTCAGTTCAACTGGGGATGCAAAATGGCACAACTGAAAATAAAATCATAAAAATGATTGTTGATCATTTGGCAGTAGAATCAATAACTTGGGCTCGGCGCTGTGTGGAGTACAGTACAGTACAGTACAGTATAGTGTAGTGTAGTATAGTATAGTACAATACAGTACAGTACAGTAGAGTATAGTATAATATTGTATAGCATAATACAGTACAGTATAATATAGTATAATACAGTATAATATAGTACAGTACAGTATAATATAGTATAGTATAATACAGTATAGTATAGAATATTATAATATAGTATAGTATAGTACAGTACAGTATAATATTAGTATAGTAGTATAGAATATTACAGTATAATATAGTACAGTACAGTATAATATAGTATAGTATAATACAGTATAGTATAGAATATTATAATATAGTATAGTATATTACAGTATAGTACAGTACAGTATAATATAGTATAGTATAGTATAGTATAGTACAGTATAATATAGTATAGTATAGTATAATACAGTATAGTATAGTATAGTATAGTATAATATAGTGTAGTATAGTATAGTATAATATAGTATAGTATAATATAGTGTAGTATAGTATAGTATAGTGTAGTATAGTATAGTATAGTATAATATAGTGTAGTATAGTATAATATAGTATAGTATAGTATAGTATAGTATAATATAGTATAGTATAATATAGTGTAGTATAGTATAATATAGTATAGTATAGTATAGTATAGTATAATATAGTGTAGTATAGTATAGTATAGTATAATATAGTGTAGTATAGTATAGTACAGTAGTAGTACTGGTTCCAGATTCCAGCACACTACATTAGCCAATGAGAATCTCCCACTCAGCTACCGCTTAGAACTCAGGAGGCATTCTGGGTACTGGATACCATAGCGACAGATCTAGGTCACCATGTTCTAGGGACCTGGCCACTCAACGCTCTGTGTGTGTGTGTGTGTGTGTGTGTGTGTGTGTGTCTGTTGTACGGCAAGAATGTCAAAGCCTTTAAGGTAAAATGTCGTACATCTGAGAACTGCAAGTACTCGTACCGCCCTTATATCAATGTTCAAACTTGTGTTTGAACTTGAGTGTGTGATGTGTGTAAGTACAGTGTGTGTGTGTGTGTGTGTGTGTGTGTGTGTGTGTGTGTGTGTGTTGCAATGCTGGGATGTTTACTGGGATGTCTGAAATTAATGAAAAATGTGTGTGTGCGCAGTCTGTGTACATGTGAGCGCTGTGTGTATTTGGTGCTTGTATATTACGATTCAGCCTTACAGTACGTGTGTGCTGTGTGTGTGTGTGTGTGTGTGTGTGTGCGCGCGTGTGCAGTTATGTATTTGTGCACGTGCTCGCATGTGTACTGCATAACCGCCTGCATTCTCCTCTATTTAAATAACTGTGTTTGTGAAGTCTCGTAACCACGGCGATCAATCGGAGGGACGGCAGCTCTTAGCAGATTGGGACATACACGCGCACACACACACACACACACACACACACACACACACACACACACACACACACACACACACACACACACACACACACACACACACAGAAGGGTTAGATTGATTGGGATCAATAACCTCCAGCAGTGCGGCCCTTGTCTTACAGTAATAACATGCTTGTCATCTATGGAGCCTGTAGTTCACGGCGGGCTAATCAATGGGCACAACTCAGACCTGAGGCTGTTCTGGAATATTCTGCCATGATCACACATGTACTACTATCCACAAATATACATACATACAATTTCTTATGTTTCTATATTTTTAAGTGCTCTTACTGTAAATATTGTGTTGTTTTTTTAATTGTAAATAGTGTGAACTTGTTGCCCTTTGCACATTTCTGTTGAGCACTGACACTTTTTCATTTCTCTGCTCACCCCGTGTATGTATGTGACGAGTAAACTTCTTGAATCTTGACAACACCGCCCAGGACTCGCTAGGCGCCTCGGCACCTTTCACCAGGTCCGAGCTCGTCCTACTAGACGTACGAGGCCCCTGAGAAAGTGGTACAGCAGTTTGACTCCCTAAACCTCCACCAAGTCGTATCTCACCCAAGAGACCCTGATGAAGCTACACTGATAGATGTGGTGTTTCCATGTACCGGTCCGGTGTGTTCTGCGGTGACCTCAGCGACCTCTGTCCCGTACCACGTCCTGCCCGCGTCCTCGCTCGGCGGCTGCTGCTCATTTGTCTGTTGCGTTTGCTGTCTGTGTTCGTGTATTTTAGCCCCTCCCCCTTTTCCCCTCAAGTGGCTCTAGTTGCTTGCCAGGTTCTTATTGACTTGCCTGGTAAAATAGTTAATAGTTAAAAATAAAAATACATAAAAATAAATGAATGAAATAAATATAAATAAAAAAAATAAATGAATAAATATAAATATAAAAAAAATAAAAAAAATACAAAAATACAAAATTTAAATTAAAAAATAAATGAATAAAAATAGTTAAAATTAAAATAAAATACCGTTATATATGTAGACATTATTTGCAGTGTCATCTCCGTGGCTGCTAGCCTCTGTGATGATTCCCCTCCATACCTACCACTGAGCGGCCCGCCGTCACGCCGGTTCCTTTGAGGCCATTTTTATCTCTCATCAATAAATAAATTAACCTCCTCAGTGATCGAATTACTTTAAGCATTTATATTTTCCTCAATAAACATAAAGTGTTATGGATACTGGATACCCAGAATGCCCCCCTGCACAACGGAGAGAAAGACGCCAAGCAGCATGCACTTTACAAGGAGAAAGAGAGAGAGAGAGAGAGAGAGAGAGAGAGAGAGAGAGAGAGAGAGAGAGGGGAGGAAAATAAGAGAGAGTGAAAGGACAAATATAGTCCAGTAAAACGCTGTATTTCTGCAGCACACACACACACACACACACACACACACACAAGTAAAAAAAATATGATACAGGTATTACCAACATATCATATAGGATCATCTTCATCTTCATCATCATCATATATATATAACTAAACGGGCGCTTTGAAATAAGAAAATAAATCTTTGAATTAAAAACATCAATCAGAGGAGGAGCTGAATGTGGGACCTTTGTCCTCCTGTAAGTCTAATCTGTCCTGTCATGTCCTGTCCTGCTCCTCTCATAGGACACCACTCTATCATGATGTGTCCCCACGCGGCCAATGACAAACGGACAGGCTAACCGGGGGCGGGGCCTTGTGAGCACCCTGCTCATGCTGTATTTATCATCCGTTTCACAGCTTCCTGTCGTGGCTGGAGCCTGGCGCTTATAGCTGCATCGCAAACTGACTGAATAGGAGCAGACAGATGGAATGAACGTACTAGCGAGTCTCAGAGAATCGTGGTAAGGATGAGTAACTCTGCAGAGGCCAAGACCGACTGGTGGAGGGTCTACATTGGTTTCTCTCCGTGAGAAACACTGACCAGCACTGACCAAGCGTTTATCCCTCATTGATGTCAACCGTTAAATAAACTTGAATGATGGAAGAGAAGAGGTAGCTGGAGGGAGAGAGACAGAAAACAACTGACTCATGCAAAAGGAGATCAGAGGATTTGGTTGATACGTTGTGCTGAAGAATGACAGATGAAGTACTGGGATCTTTTTCCCAAGTGTCAGTACTGCAGTACCGAGACGTTTTCCTGTATATTTATTGTACTTGGCACCAAAGTACTATAAAGTAGTACCAGTACCAGTACCAGGCTTCGATTCGACACTTGTCCATGTCTTAAATGCTCGATCCAAAATGATCCAAAATGATCCAAAATGGTCCAAATCAAAACTTAGACAGAAGCTAATCCACGTTGTTGATTTAAATGGATGAAACTGATCCCAGTGCTGTTTGGTCTAAACAAGATAAACTGTTCGGCTTTGCTACTGTAAAGAGGCAGCATGTATTTCTGGGTGACTGACCTGATGAAGGTTCTGCGTAACCTACAGCTGAAACTCTCTGAAGCCAGATGGGAGAAGCAACATCTTTAACTAGTACATCAGTACATAACCTCAGATAGAAGATTTATCAGGAGGATTTGAATCAAACCAGTAGATGGTTTAGTTTCCTTCTCCAGAATAAACTATGTACATGGTGATTGTAGAGCAAGAGCTTCAACATCTCATTCAATCCAATTTGGGAAACAAATAGTTTTGTTACTTTTCGACACAACATGTTTGTGGCAGATAGCAGTTTTGGTTATCAGAGGCAGAAATAGTCTCATTGGTTGAGTTTAACTTCAATGGGTGGAGCCAAAAAAACAATTTTTCAGGCTAAGTAACCAAAGTAAAGTAAGTCAAACCAAATGAAACTGCCCAGACTAGCCTAAAGCTAGCTAGGTGGGCTAGTTAGCTAGCCATGGTCATTAATTGTCATTAATTATTTTGAGGTTTAACTCAACCAATGAGATCACTTCTCCGGCAGCAGCTCTGCTTGTAAAGCTGAAACTCCAATCTGCCTGGTTAGCATTTGTAAAAACATCTGCTGGACTGTGTTGAAAGCCAGAGCAGGAAGCCGTGTGGGCTGATGCTGAGCTAGCGCTTATAGCAGCAGAGCTGTTTGCTGTGGTGGCGACTTGTAGTACGTACCTCCGGTCAGTCAGACTTTAGTAACGCAACGCAGGGGGAGGGACTGGGGAGGATAGCCTGAGGATGGGATGAATACACCAGTGTTAGAATGTGATGGGTAGATAAGGGGGGGGGGGGGGGGGGGGATGGGAAAAGGGGGAGGAGGAACAGGATAGAGAAGCACAGGGGGCGTGGCTAGGATGTAATATGACCACTGTGGGTTCACACTGGAAGGCCGATCGTGTTTAATTCAAGACTGACGAACAAAATAGAGACAAATAAAACCTATTTTCAATTGAACAGCTAACGAGCTGTGGAACTATAAACAGGCTCAACAGTTTCTGAGGGACGTGATGTCGCCGTGGTTACTAACCGGCCCTGAGTGGATCTGAACGGATCAAACCTACTGTGACCAACTGGAAGTGAAACTAAGATCCCTGTCCCTCATTTCATCTGTCTTACATTTAGACCTCTCATAACTATATTTATCACATTTCAATACTTCCTTCCATTTAGGTCATTTAATGTTTTCTTCTTCAGTCTTTTTCCAGACCGGCAGATACCTGGTTTTATGACCAGTCACCTTTCGGGACACATCGCTGGTTTAGTTAAGGCATTAGTCCCACCTACTGCTACAACGCTACTGGTGCTAAAGCTAGCAGCTAGCTTGCTCAACCCTACATGGCTCCTTCAGTGTGAACGCAGAAACCCCATGTAAAAAAATACAGTTTACCGTGCATGTTACAGTAGATATCATTCTATTTATTATGGTAGATATCACTCCATTTATTACAGTAGATATCACTCTATTTATTATGGTAGATATCACTCCATTGAAATTCTTCACTAAATTGTACAAAAATACAGATTTTCTCATCAGAAATGTTATTATTATTATTATTATTATTATTATTATTATTATTATTCATTGTTATTATTATTATTATTATTATTGTTATTATTGTTATTGTTATTATTATTCATTGCAGACTAGGTGTCATCATTATCAATTGGTGGAAATTGATTTTGAATCAGGGCTGGTGGAGGAGAGGAGGGAGGAGGGGAGCAGAAAGGGAAAGTGGAAAGGAAAGGAGGAGGAAGGAGGAGGAAGGGTACAAAACAGGAAATGACCAAGGCAAATATTATCCCAACCACAAATCTACATGCAGAGAGACTTTCAACAAACGTTTCATATTCCAGCCAAAACCATTAAAAATCTTCAGAACAGAAACGATACGTAAGGACATGAAACACGTATCACTCATTTCCTCGTATCACCTTTTATCATTTCAACCCACATGTAGATTTGTGATCATCGAGAATCAATACTTGCATCAAACACAGAAAGACATGTAATATGACAATAACACACCGAGCTGGATAGAGCAGCTACATACATATATACAGGACCTGTATGTATGTGACATAGCTCATTCACCACTGAAAGAGGAAGAGAAGAAGAAGAAGACGATCTGGAGGTCAGCCACACCCACACACACACACACACACACACACACACAAAGAGTTAATTTATCAGAGAAGAAAGGTAGAACAGTCAGGAAGACAAAGGAGAAGAAAAGATGACAAAATGACAGCGGCCATTACTGAGAGGAAGACAGGGAGAGAGAGAGATGAAAGGTGAGAGAGAGAGAGAGAGAGAGAGAGAGAGAGAGAGAGAGAGATTTATCCATTCATTAAACCAGGCCGCCTCTCGCTATGTCGTCAACTCAGAGACACACATGACCAGATGAAGAACATGAAGAACACAACCCACTGCAACACAGACGGCATGCAGAACACTTACAATGAGGAGGGAGGAGGGAATGACCGCATGGAGGAGCTGTTCTAGTGTCTACGTAATGATCTGGGGAAGAAGGTGAAGTCATGAGAGCATCACTGAGACGAGGAGAGAGAAGGAGAGAAGAGGAGGTGATGAAAGAAGAAGGGGGTGACAACAGAAACAAAACAAGTGGTTTCATTTCACTTACTGAAGTTGCGTTCCAGCAGTTGAAGCGAGTTAAACGGGGTGATGAGGAGGGAGCTGCACTACTGCTGCTCACCACTTGGAGCATCCTGCACTAACGCAGCGCCGGTGACTAGAGGGCTCTCGGGGTGACGAAGTGCACCCTGAGGCAGCCATATTGGAGGTCCACAGCTCCACAGCGCTGAATGCATTTCTAAAGGTACAGCGTGGTCTCGCGGCATTTCAGGAAATGATCAAGAGAAGAAGGGGCAGCAGCTAACTGGACCAAAACCTCGAACCCCAACGGTACAGAAAGCTGCTTCACCGGTTAGTTAGCTAGCTAGCTGGTTAGTTAGCTAGCTAGCTGGTTACAGTTGTTCTCGGTTGCTTTGGCTCAAATTCTCCAGTGACAGTCGAAGTCGTCAAAACAACATCTTGTTACTTGTTGTGTTTTAGCACATTGGGGCAAATGACTTGTTACAATTTGATCAATACTTGGTTGTATACGTCTTTGTGTTTCTTCTCAGTTGAATAGTTTTACTCTCCAAAATATGTTGTGTAAGTCATCACATCTAATATGCTTTTCATACTACACTTAACCCTGGGCTAACATCTTTCTTAACCCTACAAAGCAGGGTTAGCACCGCTTTTGTGGTGCTATTATAGGTGGCTATTATAGCCCAGGGTTAAAGTTAACCCTGGGCTAACATATTCAAGTGTGAAAAGCCTATAACAGTCCATCTAATCTGCCGAGCCCACATTTCATAAATTGCATTGATCTGCAGTGGCCGTGAAGTCAGGTGACACTCGAACTTCACACTGTCACATCTTAGATCAACCAATGGCGCGTTCTGCCCAGTTAGCTTCAGCAGTGTTCAGCCGAGGACGAGACAAGAACTCACTGTCACTCTGACAACACAGCGAAGCACTTTGACCTCCTTGGGTTTTACACGTCAAAGGAACGAGTCATTTTGGTGGCGATGACTTCTTCATTGACGCAATAACTTCATTTTGACACTAAAACATGAATTAAAGGTTGTTGGGTGAGTCACTATAGTTAAGTTGCAGGTTAACTAGAGTGTTTTGGGAAATGCATCTTCAGCGCTGAGAACTTGAAATGTGCCAAAGCAATTGAGCAAAAACTGTAACTGGGCTGCCTCTTGTCAAGCTGCAAGTTTGCGGTGCTTTGGAGTAGACTAGGACCCGGGTAGGTCCTAGACTAGGACCCGGGTAGACTAGGACCCGGGTAGGTCCTAGACTAGGACCAGGGTAGGTCGGGTAGGTCCTAGACTAGGACCAGGTCCTAGACTAGGACCAGGGTAGACTAGGATCCGGGTAGGTCGTTTCCTGTGTTGACCAAATATGACAACAACTCTACGTTGCTTGCAGCATTGCCGAGTGGACCTACAGCCACAGCATCTCTTTCTCTAGCCCGGTTGTCGTATATATTTAGACATTATTTGCACGGAGCCGATTCTCCGCTGGACCTCCATCACGGTGCAAATGGCTACCACTGTATGTAGTACTGATGCATGACGCTGTAGATGCAGGGTGGAGTGACTTCGATAGTGACTACCACCACTCAGGACTTTGGGTGTTAAGGCCGGACAGGACATCTGCAAGCCAAAGGGACGAGTCACCCTCAACACTCAACACTTACAAGGTGTCTGGTTCGTA
>JAXDDW010000203.1:260000-280000 GCA_034670385.1 Hoplostethus mediterraneus
GAAAGCCTTCTGGCCAATCAGACTTGGGTATCCAACAGCCAGTACAGTATTCCACGTCTGTCCTGCTGCTTCAACCCTAACATGCCACTGATGGAGGGAAACACCGTCTCTGTCTGGCTGTGAGTCCGTCTGTCTGCCAGCCTCGTTGGCAGGTACCCAACCATCATCTGGCATCCCGTCTATTCTACACATCTAGCTGGTGAAATAACGATGTCTGGTTCATTTGGGGGATTTACCAGCTACTGTGTCCTGGTGACGAAGACTCTGACACAAACACTCTTCCATTAACTGCACACACACACACACACACACACACACACACACACACTGATGGTTTTCCAGAAGACCAAGCACAACAAACACTACAGCATTTCTACTGCTGCCCATTCTTTCAGTAGAAACAGATCAGTGTGTCATCCAACTTCTGATGGCTGAAAAGAGCAAAATGTTCAGTTGTTCTTGGCGATGGAGTCGAAGTGCAGCAGAAGTTCAGCAGTACAAAGTGAGACTTCTACAACGGCTACACCTGTCAGCTTGTGAGAAACCTGTAAATATTAATAAATAAGTATTATTAAAGGTATTAATAAATAAGACTCTCCAGTAACGACATCGAGTATATGATCCTTCAACAACATGATGGACCGTTGTCCTCAACTCTTCTCTCATAAAGGATCATTCAGTCACAGGAATATGTTGTCACCTCAGTTACCTGGGTGCAGTGACCTCTGACCTCTGACCTCCTGGATGCTTGTAACTATGGCGATGCTGCTGTCTGGATAATATTTGAATTTATTTTTTATTTTTGATGTCACATTTATACATTCTATAGTTATAATAGGTAGCACATATTTCAGCTCAGTAATCCATATTTAAGTGACTGTTCTATTTCTATTATTCTATTGTTATTCTATTGTTATTCTATTGTTATTCTATTGTTATTCTATTGTTATTCTATCTTTCCTGCTGCATCCTGTTACTGTTGCTGCTTCATCCCAGTTTCCCCACAAGGATCAGAATCAGTTAAGACTCAGAAAGTGTTTTTGTTTGTATCTGACCTACAGTGAGATGCACAACCGAAGTTCACCCCTCTCTCTCTCTCTCTCTCTCTCTCTCTCTCTCTCTCTCTCTCTCTCTCTCTCTCTCCTGCTCGTCTTCATGTTAATCCCTCTTTCTTTTCTCCTTCTCTCTCTCGTCAGTCACAAAGTGACCTAATTCTCACTAAGGGAACGACGGGCCCTCATCACTTCCCTTACATCCCCTGGCCAATCTCTTCTCTTTCTTTAGCTCTCTCTTCTTCTTCCTCCTCTTCATCATCATCGTCTTCCTCTTCTCCCTGCTGTCTCTGCTCATCTCTTTCCCCTTCATTAGTTTTCTTCCTTTTTCTGCCTCTTACTATCATCCTTATTCGGTCTTTCTTCTCTCATGTCCTTCCTTCTTTCTTCTGTTCTTAACCTCTTCTTCCTTCTTCTTTCTTTCTTTCTTCTTTCTTTCTTTCTTTCTTTTCTTTTTGCTGACGGGTAACCACCCAGCTAAACTAGCACTCACTGACAAGTAAGAGAGCAAACATTGACCAAACAATACATGCTTGTTAAAAGCATCTGAGTGGTCCTAAACATTAACACACACACACACACACCACACACACACACACACACACACATAAACACATACACATACATAAACACACAACACACACACACACACATAAACACATACACATACATAAACACACACAAACACACACAACAAACACACACACACACACACACACACACACACACTACCACATGCACGATTGCTGGTGCCAGCATAACGGAAGAAATAACAGTAAAAACAGTAAACAACATCCGGTGACTCAGAATATACTCATTATCTGACTACTTAGCTAATAACATCAATACTGAGAGAGAGAGAGAGAGAGAGAGAGAGAGAGAGAGAGAGAGAGAGAGAGAGAGAGAGAGAGAGACGAGAAAAGGAAAGCAAGCATGCAAGTCAGCAAGAAGGAAAGATGCAAAGAAAGAAGGAAAGAGGTAAATAACGAGAGGGAAGGAAAGAAGGCCAAATGGATATTGATTGATTGCCAGAGATGGAAAGAGAAGGTAAGAACAAGGAACTTAAAATGAAAAGAAAAGTTAGGAAAGTTTTCGCTGAGCTCGGGACGGACGATCAAAAGCAACTAATGCCAGTGGATGAGCGAGGGCAGGCCTGAGATCTGCTCCCAACTCATCACACTGTCTGCTGCTACCACAACGACTGAATTATGTCACTGGAGAGAAAGAAAGTTTGGGGGGGGTGGGGGGGGGGGGGGGGAGATGGAGAGAGGGAAGAGGAACAGAGGAGAGAGCAGGGAAGGCAACTAGAGAA
Organism: Hoplostethus mediterraneus; assembly: GCA_034670385.1. Lineage (NCBI taxonomy): Eukaryota > Metazoa > Chordata > Actinopteri > Trachichthyiformes > Trachichthyidae > Hoplostethus > Hoplostethus mediterraneus. The sequence goes on from JAXDDW010000203.1 coordinate 262,365, forward strand.
AGAGATGAGGTTTCTTCATTCTTTAGGGTGAACAAAGTGATGTAGTGGTGAATAAAAGGTTGGCTGGACTGTGACCTCCAGGCGGTGGTCATCAGCAAACAATCAATTATTCTTACAGACTAACGTTCATTTAAGCTTCCCCCTATAAGACCCCATCGCCATGTAACCTTCATCAACCTGATACTACGTACTATAATACTTACTATGAATTTACCTCACAAAGATTTCTGTCAGGTGGGTAAATAAAGTATAGAGTATAAAAGAGGTAAACTGAGTCCAGGTGAGTTCCTCCTCCATCACAACCTGGTTAATATTCTCAAAAGCTTTCATCGATCCAGCAGCAGTAGTCTGGTTAGTTACAAACCAGAGGGTTGCTGGTTTGAAATCCCCTGGTGTCCTGCTGAGGTTGTGTCATTTTACAACATTAGATTGTTTTGTTTTTGGTTTGTTTGTTTTCACTTTTATATTTTTATTAAACATTTTTCCATGGATAATAAAATACCAAACATAATCCCTAACCCTCCCACCCACCCCCACCCCCCCCATTTCCATGCAAACACATATAATATTGTGGACAGCCTAGCTAGGATCCAGAGAAGATAAGAATAAAATAGGCAAATAATAATAATAATAATTATAACATCAATAATAATAATAATTATAATTATAACATCAATAAATAATAATAATAATAAATAATAATAATACATAAATAAAAGTAAATAAACTAGACTGTTTGATTTAGGTTTAACATATTGTTTGTTGGACTTGGGTTTAATACTTTGTTTTCACTGTTATGTTTTCAATCGCTTTTCAAAACCTGAAAATGTGGTGACTGTTTGTTGTTTGTAAGTGTTTGATTTCCACTGCGGTTGCACTCACGGCTGGGAAGCAGACGACTAGCGACTAGCGCCAGGCTGCTTTCCACCAGCACTGCAGACCTGCGTGTCCTCGGTGACGGTGCGTAGGAGAAAACGACTCCCACATCCTGTCTTCTGTGTCGTGAGGGAAAGTTCCTCCCACAATTAAAGTACATTATTGACAATAAAACGTTTATGTACCGAGACATAACCGACAATTTTCTCCATGACGATTTCAGTAATGAAAACATTGCAGGTATGATCAATAAATCGTTCACATTTCAGGTGCAGAAGAGAGTGGGCCTTGTGGAGACGTGGGTGGCTGAACTTCCTGGTGACACCGGAGGCGTTATGGGACAAATTCACCCAAACATCTGTGATACAAGGTGTCGTCGTGACAGAGGTGGAAAGACCAAAAATATCCTTCTGTTACTTGGCTGGATTTTTACTTCAGTGGAACTAAAATCTACTTTAGTTGAAGTAAAAAGTAGATAATTCAAAATGTGCTGAGAGTAAAAGTTTTGTTACAGTGGCATTTAAAAAAGTTACATTAAAAACAGACACTGATCGTTGCGTCTTTGATCTTTCCCATGCAGTTCAAAAAGGATGAGATCAAAAAGTTCAGTATGTGATGTTGCACATTTCATTCACGTCATTATTTGACCTGCGATGAAAGAAATACATGAAATGGCCAACACCATTATTCAGTAACATTACTATGTTTATGTTTCTTTTGCTATTAGCTCTCCGGCTAGCTAGCAAGGCTAACAACCAGGCTAACACAAACCAATAATACTGCAGCTGGATGGCTAATGCTAACTAAGCTAGTAGTAATAGCATGTTTGCTCCACATGCCTGCACAATTTTGATGCAGTTTCTGATGCAGCTACAGTATTTATACTCTGTAATGGATGGATGTAAAAAGTAGCAAAGTATAATACTTTGAAATGTACTGACATATGTAATAACTCAGCTACAGTAACAACAGTGAATGTAATTTGTCACTTCCACCCTCGTAAGACTCGGTGAAAATGTTGAAAACGTTCGTCTGCAACACCAAAAGTACCATAGCTGTGACGCAGCAATCGGGATGTCCTCTCTCACACTGCAAGACACACACACACACACACACGCGCGCGCGCACACACACACACACACACACACACACACACACACACATACACACAGTGTCCCTTGTAGAGGTGACTTCACTACAAATAGCCCTGCTGGAGATTTGCATGCTGTTTACTCCCCAGGAGGAGGATATGTCAGTATGTTGGCTGGGATCCTTCTGAACACACACACACACACACACACACACACACACACACACACACACACACACACACACACACACACACACACACACACACACACACAGGAAGCGTGAGTCTTGATACTGGAGTTCTGCCGACTCTGAAGAGAGTGTTTAACTGGACAAGCAGTGTGTGTGTGTGTGTGTGTGTGTGTGTGTGTGTGTGTGTGTGTGTGTGTGTGTGTGTGTGTGTGCCAGACACAAATAGATGCAGAAAGAGTGAAGTAGAAACGGTAGAAGATAGTTGGGAGAAAGAGAGAGAGATCTCTCCCTCCATTTCTTCCTCTCTTCCTCCACTGTATTGTCTCACTCTATTTGCTCTCTCTCCAGTTCCTGTGTAGAAACTGGGTCTAGCTCTCTCTCTCTCTCTCTCTCTCTCTCTCTCTCTCTCTCTCTCTCTCTCTCTCTCTCTCTCTCTTAGTATTCAACACTAAGTAAAAAACAACAATACAACTTGATATTTTGACTCAGTGAAGCATCAAATTAAATCAGCTTTGAGTTTCTATCAGAAAGACGTTTTAAATGTCGTGTCATCGTCTCAGCTTGATGGTGATGTTGTGTGTGTGTGTGTGTGTGTGTGTGGGGGGGGGGGGGGGTATATTCCACTGTGGTATACTGCTAATGGAACACAACTAATCCTGCACATTCTGAGCCACCCTGAACGCATCGCTGCAGGAGTCAGTCAGCGTTCTCGTATGCCTGTAATTGTAAGTAGTGTAACAATAATTCCTCCAACAGTCACAGGAGTGGACACCCAAGGCCCATCAGCGAAAACCAGTCCAGTTCCTCCCCCCTCTTCCTCCCCCCTCTTCCTCCCCCCAGTAAGTACGATGAAGCAGGCCACCGCCGCGGCCACCCAGCCTCCCTCGGTACTCCCATAGTAATTGCTGTCCAGCCTCCATCAGACGAGTAAGCAGAGCTGGACCGCACTGAATCAGCAATGTGGGGGGGGGGGGAGGAGGGGGAGGAGGGGGGAGGAGGGGTGAGGGGCTGGGATCGATAGACTGTTTTGGATGAAAAACAAAAGAGCCTCTGTGCCTTTTCATTAGAAATCGATGGATTGAATCCCATCGATCACAACGCGACTCAGCCGGACTGAGGAGGAAGGACGAGCTAGCGCCTCGCTGAGACACGTTTACCTGGATCATTTCATCTGCCAAGCAAGGCAGACTGGTGGAGGAGATTGGGGAGAGGGGAAGGCATGGGGGAGGGAGGGGGGAGGGAGGGAGGGAGGAGAGAGGGGAGCACACTAGACACAAGCTAATGTACTGCCTGGAGCTGTCCTCTCTCTCTCTCTCTCTCTCTCTCTCTCTCTCTCTCTCTCTCCCCTACTGCGCTATAATGACACGGACCAACGGATAACCAAGGTGGAACGAGGGAGAGGGAGGAGGGAGGGAGGAGGGAGGAGGGAGGAGGGAGGAGGGGAATGGGAGGAGAAGGAGAAAAAGGAGGAGGAGAGATGCAACGGGGGCTCTAGCACAGAGAAAACCACCCATCCATACACCGGCTACAGCCCCGAGTCACACCGCCAGACTGCCCGGCAACGTGTGGCAACGTGTGTGTGTGTGTGTGTGTGTGTGTGTGTGTGTGTGTGTGTGTGTGGCTCGTGTGTGTGTGTGTGTGTGTGTGTGTGTGTGTGTGTGTGTGTGACGGACAAATGAAGACATTTTCTAGACGAGTAATCAAAAGAAGGCAGAAGAAAAGCAACAAAAAAACAAACCTAAACCCTGAAGAGAATAGAAGAGTAGAAACGAGTAGAAACCCTCAGAGAGAGAGAGAGAGAGGAGAGAGAGAGAGAGAGAGAGAGAGAGAGAGAGAGAGAGAGAGAGAGAGAGAGAGAGCGGCATCAGCTCCGCCTCCCCGTCCTCCCGCCGCTCTGCAGACTGCTGCAGTGCTACGCTCCGACACGCTGAGCAGCAAGGACAGAGCTCTGCCAGATAGTGCTCGGGGGCCCCTGGGCCCCCGGGCCACCGGGCCGCCGGGCCCCGGGCCCTCGGGCCCCCGGGCCACCGGGCCGCCGGGCCACCGGGCCCCCGGCGGCCAAACGTAGCCGCTGCCAGAAAGGGAGCACTGGGGGGGGGGATGGACGAGGCCTCTGGGGGGCGCTGTCTGGGACTGTGTCATCAGTGCTACAGGAAGTGACTGAGTGTTCATGTTTGCCAGGTCAGAGAGGCGTGTCTCCGAGGCCCCGCCCCCCTCGCTGGGAGTCCATCATCCTGCACTTTTGGTAGTGAGCTTTCTCCTGATCTACAGAGCACACACACACACATGCACACAACACACACACACACACACACACACACACAGACTCTAGCACCTTGGGCCCTGCAGGGAGACTTCCTGGACTAGTATGGCTGCCAGTGTAGACTCCAGGATGATTGACAGCTTGGCCCCGCCTGCCTGCAGCATATTGATGTTTTAACTGGCTGCTTTAGATGAGGTCATCAACTGAAGAGGGCACTCTGCTAAGGTCATATATTGATCTACTAATCAGTGTGTGTGCGTATGTGCGTATGTGCGTGCGTGCGTGCGTGCGTGTGTGTGTGCGTGCGTGTGTGTGTGTGTGTGTGTGTGTGTGTGTGTGTGTGTGTGTGTGTGTGTGTGTGTGCGTGCGTGCGTGTGTGCGTGTGTGCGTGCGCGTGTGTGTGTGCGTGTGTGTGTGTGTGTGTGTGTGTGTGTGTGTGTGTGTGTCTCTCTCTCTCTCTCGCCTTGGCACTCCACCACCAGGCTCTGGCTCTGGTACAAGGCTCACCCACCCACTGACCCACACCCACACACACACACACACACACAGACACACACACACACACACACACACACACACACAGGATGCTGCAGAGCCCCGGAGACCGAGCAGCTGGTCCTGTTCCTGGGCCGGATGGAGAGACGTGGAGAAGGAGGAAGAGACGGACGGAGAGAGAGAGAGAGAGAGAGAGAGAGAGAGAGAGAGAGAGAGAGAGAGAGAGAGAGAGAGAGACGAGTCACTGATGACGAGTTGAACCTCAAAGAAATTAAACAAAAGAACGAGTTGTTCATCGTTAACTTCTTCTTCTTCTTCTTCTTCTTCTTCTTCTTCTTTATTTTTTTTACTTCATCTTCATCAACGGGAGAAATGAGCAAGGTGACTTTTGGAGAGATTCAGGTTTCCTTCCGCAGAGCAGCTGCAACGAGACGAGACCATTACGTCTGTGTTTCATCAGCAAGCCTGGCTGTGTGTGTGTGTGTGTGTGTGTGTGTGTGTGTGTGTGTGTGTGTGTGTGTGTGTGTGTGTGTGTGTGTGCGTGTGTGAGCGGTGGATTACGTCTCATTGTTAACGTCTTTCTCAACGTCTCTCACCGTTAACGGATCCAGTCAACAACCGGAGACGGAACCAGAAACGTGCGCGCCTCGACTCACGGGTCCGTGCGCGCCTCGACTCACGGGTCCGTGCACGCCTCGACTCACGGGTCCGTGCACGTTTCCTCGTCTCTCCACTTGTTGAGTTTTTTTCCCAAAGAGGCGGCGACGCTGCTTCATCGGAGGTTCGATCCTCCGTGTTGAGTTCGGAGGTTCCCGCGGGTTTCCTCCCACTAGATTAGCCACGGGTGTGAATGTAGGGTGTGTTTGTGTGTCTGCCCAAATGCATGCTGGGATATGCTCCGGCTCCCCTTAGCGAAATAAGCAAAGAAAAAGAATGAATGAACGTGTAAATTCGACCTGAATCCTGAGGTCAGGTCGCTGCAGGGGACCCCGCCTCCTCCTGTGACTCCTCCCACCTCCGCCTGTCACATGACCAGGAGCCCAGTCGGCTGGTGCTGTGCAGATCAATATATTGATCAGCTGGTATATACCGGTCATGATGTGTTGGTGAGTGAGGGAGCTGCTGACCCACCGTTCACATGATGGTCTGGGTACGTTGGTCACATGACACCGGACAGACAGACGAATGATTGGACCAATCAGGAGTCCCCATTTCATGATGGGGGGAAACAGACTCCGCCCAGCGGGTCGTGTGTTGGTTCCTCAACTTCCTGGTTCCTGAACGCCTCACGACTGATTTCTCTCTCTCTCTCTCTCTCTCTCTCTCTCTCTCTCTCTCTCTCTCTCTTTCTTTCTTTCTTTCTGTCGTTCCCTCTCGCACGTGCTCAGTGCGTATGCTGCATAAAAGTGAAGGAGAAATGTGGTAGGGTCGGGTGCGCACGTTCATGTGTGTCCGTGCACGTGTATGTTGGCGATGTGTATGCCAGAGGGTGTGTGTATCTGCTTACATATGTGCATGTGTGTGTGCATGTGTGTGTGCTTGAGTGTGTGCGTGTGCGTGCGTGCGTGCGTGCGTGCGTGCGTGCGTGCGTGCGTGCGTGTGTGTGTGTGTGTGTGTGTGTGTGTGTGTGTGTGTGTGTCCCTGGAGTGATATAAGAACAGAACGAGACCTTGGGGATGACAAGAGAATGAGAGCAGGATAATGGAACATGAAGAAAGAAAGAAAGAAAGAAAGAAAGAAAGGAAGAAAGAAAGGAAGAAAGGAAGAAAGGTAAATCTGTGTGATGCAGTCATGAAACAGGAAGTTGTCGGTTGTCTTCTCGGGTTCGACTCCCCTCACTAACACTTGAATCTCCTTTTGATCTCGTAGCTGACAGATGACATCATCATCCTCAGTGGAGGACTCGTAGGAGTCGTGGTGAGTCGCGGCGAGTCGCGGCGTGTTGTGGTGAGTTGTGGTGAGTCGTGATGAGTCGTGGTGAGTCGTGGTGAGTCGCGGCGAGTCGCGGCGTGTTGTGGTGAGTCGTGGTGAGTCTTTGGAGTCTTTGGAGTCATAGCGAGTTGTGGTGAGTCGTGATGAGTCGTGGTGAGTCGTGGTGAGTCTTTGGAGTCATAGCGAGTCGTGGTGAGTCGTGGTGAGTCGTGGTGAGTCGTGGTGAGTCGTGGTGAGTCGTGGTGAGTCGTGGTGAGTCGTGGTGAGTCTTTGGAGTCATAGCGAGTCGTGGTGAGTCGTGGTGAGTCGTGGTGAGTCGTGGTGAGTCTTTGGAGTCTTTGGAGTCGTGGTGAGTCGTGGTGAGTCGTGGTGAGTCGTGGTGAGTCGTGGTGAGTCGTGGCCAGGAGTGAGGAGTTGAAAGAGTTACTGTTTCATCAAGACCGGCTGAGGAGGAAGACGAAGTGTCGGTCGTAGAGTTAAGTTTTCTACCTGCTGAAGATGACTGCTGTAACTGGAGTAATACACAGTAATACACACACACACACACACACTGTATATACACCTCTCTTTTCCATTCCTCCTCTTATGCATGCTTACCAATGCAATCCCTCTTTCCTTCTGCCTCCCCGCACACACACACACACACACACACACACACACACACACACACCCTGCCTCCCTGGCGTGCACACACACACACACACACACACACACCTCTGCCCACGCAGCTCATCGAGGTGAGACAGGCAAACAGAAGGCGATGCACTTTTTTCTGCTTAGTTCTCCTGTTCTCCCTGATCGCTGCAGCTCCTCAACACCGGCCACATTTGTCCTTGCAAAAATGTTCCTCTCCTCCTCCCTCCTCCCTCCTCCTCCCTCCTCCCTCCTCCCTCCTCTATGTCTACCACCCCAACAACCTTCCACAGAGTATCTGTAAGAAGGTTTTATTAAAAATCTACTTTCCTATCAGGTAGTTTCTCCTTATTTGACCAAATTCCGGCGTTGAGTATCGTCACGGTCAGGACGTTTTTTCCCTGCGCACAGGAAGTGATGAATACAAACCAAACTGTCCCCTGAACAGCGGGGGGGGGGGGGGGGGGGGAGGAAACCTGGCCTCAGCGACGCCGAACCTGCTGCCAAAACACTCTTTACACCATCTGCAGCCCGACCCGAGTACACGCCGCAGTCACAGGAATTCTGGGTAATGAAGTCCACTGCCACTCGGGGCGTTAGTGCATCTCTTACTACGTCTTTAACCCTGGAACCGAAGTAAAACAACTGGAAGGAAGAAAAGGAAGCTGCCAAAACCCTCGTAGTTCTGATTTGGACGACAGGAAGTGGATTGTTCCAGGACAGGAAGTCAACCTGACAACCAACCTGACACGGTGACGCAAGACGACCTTTCTAGATATTTGTTCAATTTTAAAACCACTTATTTCAACTCTTTTGAAGGACGTGTGGATATCCTACTCCTACACACACACACGCACACACACACACACACACACACACACACACACACACACACACACACACACACACACACACACACAGTGAGCAGCTGAGTACAATTTGATTATGTGTGTGTTTGTAAAGCTCAGGGCTCAGCAACCTTCTTCCACTAAGGCCCTACTGAATCATCCCCATCATCAAATAACATACACGTGCACACACACACATGTGAACGCACACACACACACACACACACACACACACACACACACACACACCTGCAGAGATTTCTCAGCATAATACTGAAGCGGTATATACTGCTGATGAATGGAGTGAGAGAGAAAAAGAGAGAGAGAAAGTTACTTTGGTGGATATGGAGCGTATAGTGCAGCCGAGCCACCAGGGGGAGAGAGAGAGGGAGAGAGAGAGAGAGAGAGAGAGACAGAGGGGGGAGACAGAGGGGGGGAGAGACGAAGAGAGGAATAAATAGGGGAAATTGAAATGGAGGGGAGAAAAGAGAGAGAGTGGTGAGGGAGAGAGACATAGAAGAGAGATGGGGTGTTAAACTGTAAGAGCAAATGAGTGAGGGCATCGTTCCAGTACAGAGCTGTTGTCTCTCTCTCTCTCTCTCTCTCTCTCTCTCTCTCTCTCTCTCTCTCTCCTGTATTCATATCACATTTGTGTGTTCATCTCCTTTCCTTTTTTTCCCCTCCCAGAATCCCCTGCTGGTGCTCCTCCTCCTCCTCCTCCTCCCCTCCTCTGAACCGATGCCTCGTTCACCTCCCCCTCTCCTCTTCCTCCTCTCCATCCACCCTCTCCTTAATCTCCTCTCCTCTCTCCTCACCCCCTCCATCTCTGTTTTCCACCATCTCTCTCTCTCTCTTCTCTCTCTCCCCTATGTTGTATATCCCTCTTTATCCGCCACCTCCTCTCTCTCCCCCCTCTTTTTCTCTATGTCTCTCACCCTCTTCCCTCTCTCTCTCCCACCTTTCTCTCTCATTTTTCAGTGTCTCTCTCTCACCTCCTCTCTCTCTCTTTTTCTAAACGGTGTGCTGCAGCATTATCGTTGTCATTCTGCGATTCTCCCATTCCTCCCTCCTCTCCGCAGTACGCAGATATGTACACACGCGCGCGCGTGCACACACACACACACACACACACACATACACACACACACACACAAGCAATCAATCAGCAGCGAGCCATGAGGGATTTTGATGCAGCAAACACACACCAAGGTTTTCACCGAAATCATCATGTTATCAACGCAGAGCGTGAGGACTGAGGTTTATGGTGTGTGTGTGTGTGTGTGTGTGTGTGTGTGTGTGTGTGTGTGTGTGTGTGTGAGAAACAGCAGAGTCGTCAGTAATGTTAAAAGAGGGGAAGTAAAAGGGAGTTATGCCTTTAGCATGGTCTCTCTTCCCTCCACTCTCTTCTTTCTTCCCCCTCTCTCTCTCTCCTATAAACTAGTGTGTGTGTGTGTGTGTGCGCGTGTGTGTGTGCGCGCGTGTGTGTGTGCGCGCTGCGTGTGTGTGTGTGTGTGTGTGTGTGTGTGTGTGTGTGTGCGCGTGTGTGTGTGTGTCCACTAAGCAGTCGAATGGTCGAATCCATTCCAACCGTTCCAATAATTTCCCAAATCGATGCTAAACAGTTAGCAAGCTCATTAGCGAGCTAGTTGCCGATCTTTCTTGCTTCCTCTTGGTATTCTTGTATTCTTATATATCTTGACTACTGTGAAGAAATGTCTCAGACTGTCCACATGCAGTGGTAGATGTTACATTAAGGGGTAAATTGAGTTTAGGTGGCTTTACCTTCTACTACATCCACGCTGATGGTACCTGGTTGCACTTTGTACCTAGTTAGCGAGCTAGTTAGCGAGCTAGTTAGCGATCTTCCTTGCTTTCTTCTTTGTTTTTTTCTCTTATTCTGATACAAATGCATTGGTAATTATGTTATGAAAGCAATATTACCTGTGAGTATGTGACATGTGTGATAATACTGACAATATACTATGAAAGTATACTATGAATTTATGGTTTAAATATTTGTCAAGCTAAATAAAGCTAATGCAAATAAAAAGTTATAAACTGAGTTGAGGTGTGTTTAGTTCACCAGACCACTAGTCAGGCGATGTGTGAGAATAAATCCTGCTTCACCTCCATGAGTGGGATCTAAGATCTGATGGTTTATGTTGTTAAACGTCTCTACATCCTCCTTGTCCGGTGATCCGGTGATCCGGTGATGTTTGCCCCTAAGGTACTAAGGTACATGTGGTTGTTATTTCTATTGTGTTTTTATTCGTTTTATTTGTTTAATATTGCTTCTCTATGGTGGATTTCTACATTGTAAATCCTGAAGATGAAGATGAAGAGGAAGATGAACATGAACAATAAGGTGAAGATAAAGAGGAAGAGGAAGATGAAGATAAAGGTGAAGATGAAGATGAAGGTCTGAAGTGGGTCACACCGGGGTCGATCTCATTAACTAAAACAAAGGTAATGTCCTAAAGATGACCAGGTCGTTATGTTTCTGAGAACAAACGGATCAAATGGATTCCCCTCCAGGCCGGGGGGGGGGGGGGGGGGGGGGGGCTGTCCGTTCATCGACTCAGTTGATTTGTTTCAGGTAGAAAGATTCATTTATCTTCCAAGTGTTTCTTCTTCTACATCAACATGTTGGTTTTGTCGGCCAACTCCCTCCCTGTCCTTTAAATATGATCCTATTTGTTGTGATAGTGGATCTGGATCTTGTTTTGAAATCAAACTCCTTGCTTTTTTTCTTTCAAGTGGCTCCCAACAGCCTGAAGCCCTGAAAGCTGCTGTCTGGTACAGCCCCCCCACAGAGCGCCGGGGGGGCTGGTAGGAAGTAGGACCGCGAAGGTACCGGGGGGGGGGGGGGGGGGGGAGGGGCTGGCCAGCATCCATCACTGACATGGAAGCTACTGTGGCTGGTTGGGACTGCAGAGAGAGAGAGTGCACGGATGTGTGTGTGTGTGTGTGTGTGTGTGTGTGTGTGTGTGTGTGTGTGTGTGTTTTGCTCGCACCACAGGGGGCTCGTTCTCCATGATCGTGCATCGGAGGAGTAGTAACATGCCCGCCGCCACCGAGGGGAAGAGGTGTGCGTGTCGAAACGAGGGAGAGAAGAAGAAGATGAGGAGGGGGAGAGGGGGATGTACTCTCTCTCTCTCTCTCTCTCGCTCTCACTTCTCCTTACTATATTTAGAGGGAAAGAAAGGAGAGTGAGGTGGGAGGAGAGATGGAGGGAGGGAGGGATCCTCAAATGGGTTTTAGGCTATTTGAAAAAAGAGAGAGGGAGGGAGGGAGGGAGGGAGGGAGGGAGGGAGATGCTGTGGCTTCACTATTTGGTGCATTCCAGTTCATTTTCACTTCGCTGCCACTGAAGCTCCATTTCTACATCTGCTCCACCCGCCCGGCCCTGAAAATGAAAATGGTCCTCAACACAAATACCTCCGTCTGTCACGCAACACGAACAGAAACGCCTCCCTCATCATTTCTCACGGTCGCCACGGTGACGTGAATGGGAGATGCCCGCTCTATCCGTTGTAACTCTACGATGCGGTCCGCGCCTCGTCGCGAGCGTTGAGCGATACTGTGGGTTTGGGATGTGAAAGGTTTTCCTGGGTCAATACCTCCCCTGAGGACACGCCCACCATGTGGCCATGAAGATGGACATGCACTTAATGTGTGTGTGTGTGTGTGTGTGTGTGTGTGTGTGTGTGTGTGTGTGTGTGAGAGAGGGTAAACTTGTGTTCCTCGTACCCGCTAGAGGTTATTTCAGTGCGTCGCCCGATTTCACTTTGCTTATTTGTTTGCAGACGACAGGAAGGAGAGAGATCAAGTTCACCGACTAGCTTGGGAAGAAAAGCTGCTGACCGGAGATTCAATCAAGAGAGAGAGAGAGAGAGAAAGGGAGACAGATAGAAAGAGAGAGATGGACAAGCAGAGAGAGAGAGAGAGAGAGAAAAGGAGTAAATGAACAAGGAAAAGTTGGACTGAACCTTGCAACGTGACATCACAGGAAGTGATTCTTGTGTCTGAGATCAGCGTCTGTTAGTTAGCTTGTGATGCTGTTATGATGCTGCAACCCCCTGGGGATCAATAAAGTTTCTTCAAAAGCTACGATTTGACATACGAGACGACATTCTTGAACATGACAAGTAGCCCTCTTAAAAAAAAGATGTGAGGAGAACAAAAAGTAGCGCTAGGCTGATGAAGAGACCGGCGACCACGTGTGAGCGACATGCCATCAGAAACACGACGGGCCGAGCGACACCTCACCACCGATCCAGTTCTGAACAAGACCCATCAAAGATCTGCAGCTACGACACCAGAACGTTGAAGGCTCGTAATGAAACGACCTCTGAAAAAGGTCGGCGAGCCACGTCGGCGCTTCCGGCCTCGCTTCCTCCGGTCCAGCGGCGGAAAGAAACAAGCGCTCCCAAATAAAAAACCACGTTGTTGAAGTCGATTCAGCACTTGGGCTCCGGACAGCTCCTCACCTCCAGCAGCGTTTCTATTTCGGTGTCGCCGGTCGGTGCCAGTGACCCACATCAGCCGCCTCAGCTCCGGACGGCACCGCGGGGGAAAACAGCCCATGCAAACCATTTCATTTTTCATTGGACAGCTCCACTCGCTGAAACCTACACCCGGTATTCGCTACCTCAGCAGCTGCTCAGAGTATTTATGTACTATGAGCAACTAGGGAAGACTTACACTCCAAAAACTGGGTATTCATCAAGGTTCCTCTGGGATCCGAAGGGAACCAAACGGCACCTTAGGGTAACTCACGGAGGAATATATGTAATGGGTTTCTTGAAGAACCCCCATCAGCCTTCATGAACCCTCCATGGAGAGGTTCTTCTCTCAACCCTGGAGAACTCCTGGAGAACTCCTGGAGAACTCCTGGAGAACTCCTGGAGAACTCCTGGAGAACTCCTAGAAGCCCTCTTACTTTTTAGAGCATAAAATACTGGGAGCTCTAAAAAGGCCTCAATATAATTTGTTGAGGAACTTTTGTCTCAAGGAGGCTTCCTGAGGGAACACCAATATGTTTTTCACACTACACTACACTCTGGCCAACGTCTTTCTTAACCCTGGGTTTAGGACGCATTTAACCCCGGGCTAAGCAGCGTTTCACACTTGCATTTTTGAAAGAGGGTTAACACCGCTTTTAATCCTGGGTTAACAAACCCTGCTATGAAGCAGGGTTAGCACTGCTTTTGTGGTGCTATCCCCAAAATGCGGTGCTAAGAACAATAGTGTGAAACATTGTGGGGTTAGAATGTAACAGGTTAGAATGTAACAGCAAGTTAAACATTAGCATTAAATGTTAACCCGGGTCTACAAGCTTACAGTGTGAAATCCTGAACACTGAATACCCAGGGTCAATTGTTAACCCAGGGTTAAAGAAAACTAGTGTGAAATGTGAGATAAATTAACCCAGGGTTAACTTTAACCCTGGGTTATAATAGTCAAGTATGAAAAGCCTACAAGGGGTTACACTTGTGTTGAATTGTGGGAGGGGCTTCCAGGAACGTTTTTATTCTCATCCTGTAATCCTACGCTCGATTTGCTCTGCGCTAGGCTAGCAGCTAAAACTCTGCCTGTGTTTCAGCTTGTGAGTTAATACCGGCGAGTGTGAACAGGAAGTGCTCTGCTGTCGGCGCTTTAACGTGCGCTTTCATTTTTGTGTAATATAGAGGTAATCGCTCAGTTCTACCGGAGACGATTAAGCACCTGCTCAACCATGGCAAATGAGAATGCATGTGAGTGTGTGTGTGTGTGTAAGTGTGCATGTGCACGTGCGTGTGAGTGTGTGTGTGTGTGTGTGTTTGAGCCGTGGGTTGTTGTTGTTATGTGCTAACAGGAACCTTGAGCAGAGCATATGGTGCTTTTAACACTGATAGGGCGAGCAGGGTGCAGCTAGGCAGGCAGAGCAGCTGGTAGCAGATCCAGATCCAGGTCCAGATCCAGATCCAGATCCAGATCCAGATCCAGATCGTTCCCACCAACATTTCCTGTACAAGATATGAGGAGAACCTGCTGGTTCTCCGGGGGAACTGGTTTCACCGGATAAAGGAACACACCAAGTATCTGGGAGATCGGCCTGAGATGAGAACATGAACACCAAAACCATCCACGTTCCCCTGGTAGAGCATTAGCACCGCTGCTCCATGCTAACACGTTAGCGTGCACTATGTTGAGTGATAGCAGTCCACCAGCATCATCTCAAATATGAGAAAATGAACATTTACAGCAACTCAGAAGACAGATAGCGAGTAATTTTTCTGAGGGACTACTTTTGCTGTCTCAAGTGCATGTGGTGGGTGATGGGACACTATGCACTGCTAAAAATCACTGCGCAGCGGATGAATACGTGTTTGCTCACCTGAAATAGTTCCAAAAATAAACCTGACTACAGCCGCTTTATTGGATAACCAATAATAACAAAAATACTTTTTATTACTGAAAGCTCAGTATTTACTTTGCTAAATGACTGTAATGTAATGTAATGTAATGTAATGTAATGCTAGTGGCCTACTATCACTCAACATAGTGGATGCTAATGTGCTAGCATGGAGCGCCGCAGCAAACGATCTACCGGGAACACATGGATGATGTTGGTGTCCTCCAGTCCAGATGAAGGAAACGAACCAGAGTCCATTCTAGTGTCTTCCATGACGCCTGGCCTGATGTCAAATGGCCGAAGTGCGTTTCCAAAAAAACCAAAGAGGGCGAGGACGGAGGTCACGGAGGTCACGGAGGTCACGGAGGTCACGGAGGTCACGGAGGTTTTCTCGCTAACTGCAAAATATCAAGGAGACACCGGGCGGCAGCGGTGACGTCTCAAGGTTCAACACCGACTGTCACACTGCATTGCATAACACAGTAACTGCAGTAGTCTTTGTGTGTGTGTGTGTGTGTGTGTGTGTGTGTGTGTGTGTGTGTGTGTGTGTGTGTGTGTGTGTGTGTGTGTTGGGATTGACCCCGAACGAGGTGTGAGGACAGGGGAGACCGCTGAGAGGTTAAACGCTTTATATCTGACATGTCATCAAATATACACACCCTCTCTCTCTCTCTCTCTCTCTCTCTCTCTCCTCCCTCTCCTTGTCTTTCCTTCACCCTCCTCCCCCCCTGCCTCTCGTTTTCAATCTCGCTCTCTCTCCTGCAATGGGCGACACACACACGGAGGAAGAAAGCTCTGTCGCAGCATTATCCTGAAAAGCACAGAGGGGGAAGGGGACCCTGGTGGATATATAGCCTATAGCGCAACGAAACCACCAGGGAGGGAGGGGGGGGAGAGAGAGAGGGGGAGGGAGAGAGAGAGAGAGAGAGAGAGAGAGAGAGAGAGAGAGAGAGAGAGAGAGAGAGAGAGAGAGAGAGAGAGAGAGAGAGAGAGAGAGAGAGAGATGGGTGGTTAGGGGTCTAAGAAAGGCATTTAAAAATGTCAGGAGAGAAGGAGAGGAATAAATAGAGAAAATAGAGAGACAGTCTGAAAACTAGTGGGGGGGGCAGAGAGAGAGAGAGAGAGAGAGAGAGAGAGAGAGAGAGAGAGAGAGAGAGAGAGAGAGAGAGAGAGAGAGAGAGAGAGAGACTGTCTGCCATTGTTTTGTCTTGGTTTCATTTCACTCCAGCATGATGAACCCTAATAACCCAGATGCGCCAAAACAGCCTCACTGCTGAAAACCAGGTCAGAACCGGCATTAATAGAGCCACCATGGACTTGGTGTGTGGCTGTATGTGTGTGTGTGTGTGTGTGTGTGTGTGTGTGTGTGTGTGTGTGTGTGTGTGTGTGTGTGTGTGTGTGTGTGTGTGTGTGTGTGTGTGTGTGTGTGTGCTCGCCACTCTGTCGGTATTTGTTTCTCCTTCCTTGAGGGTTTGGGAATTGCCATCACACCCCGCTGTGTAAAAGGAGACAGAGGAAGAGTGTGTGTGTGTGTGTGTGTGTGTGTGTGTGTGTGTGTGTGTGTGTGTGTGTGTGTGTGTGTGTGTGTGTGTGTGTGTGTGTGTGTGTGTGTGTGTGTGTGTGTGTGTGTTGAGGGGGGGCTCGCTTACAAAGGCACAACGTTCGGCTGAGACGTCCGCCTCAATGAGCGACCGAGACCGATGGGCTGATCGATAAACGGATACGAGCATCCCAGAGCTCAGCAGGAAAAAGAGTGTGTGTGTGTGTGTGTGTGGGGTGGGGGGTTGAGGGGGGTGAGGGGGGGGGAGGGGGGGGGAGTTGGGGGGGCAGGGTGACCCCCATCCTATACTTCTACTGCTTCTTAGTCTGATTTCATTTTGTCCCCCCCCCCAAAAAACCCTGAGATCTCATCTTCTCATTTTTCCCCCACCTCATGTCTCTGCCTCTCTCTCTCTCTCTCTCTCTCTCTCTCTCTCTCTCTCTCTCTCTCTCCCTCTCTCTCTCTCTCTCTCTCTCTCTGCCTCTCTCTCTCTCTCTCTCACTCTCACTCTCCCCCTCCCTCTCTGCAGCAGAGCAGAGACTAGAGCGCAGTCAGCTACTATGGGCACTGCAGTGCTACGCTATAGCACAACCACAGAGCAGGAGAGGGAGGGGGGGAGGGAGGGGGGAGGGAGGGGGGAGGGAGGGGGGAGGGAGGGAGGGAGGGAGGGAGGAAAAGTGGAGAGCTGAAAAGCGATAATAGGTAATCCAGCACTCAGCCTGCAACCCTGGTCATAAAACAACCTGTCACTGGTGAACCCCCAGACACGATGGAGGAGAGGAGAGAGGGATGGAGGAGAGAGGAGGAGAGAAAGGGATGGAGGAGAGGAGGAGAGGAGGAGAGGAGGAGAGAGGAGGAGAGAGGACAGGGATGGAGGAGAGGAGAGAGGAGGAGAGAGGAGAGAGGAGAGAAAAGAGAGGAGAAGAGAAAGGGATGGAGGAGAGAAAGAAAGAGAGAGAGAAAAGAGAAGATAGCCTCATGAGTGATGAAGACAAAGAGACAAATGAGAAGAGGGAAAGACAGGACTTGACTAGAATAGAATAGAATAGAAAAGAATAGAATAGAATGATCGATACAGAAAAGAAAGAAAGACCGGAAAGACAAAGAGACATATATGTAAAGTGAATTCCTCAATTAGAGTATAAAACACTTCTATTCTATTCTATTCTATTCTGTTCTGTTCTATTCTATTCTGTTCTGTTCTATTATATTCTATTCTGTTCTATTCTATTCTATTCTATTCTATTCTATTCTATTCTATTCTATTCTGTTCTGTTCTATTCTATTCTATTCTATTCTATTCTGTTCTATTCTGTTCTGTTCTATTCTATTCTATTCTATTCTGTTCTATTCTATTCTATTCTATTCTGT
>JAXDDW010000203.1:287500-397500 GCA_034670385.1 Hoplostethus mediterraneus
CACACACACACACATATGCATATACGCTCTCTATTTCTCTTCTCCTCTGCCTTGCTCTCTCTCTCTCTCTCTCTCTCTCTCTCTCTCTCTCTCTCCAGTGCAGAGCTAATGTGCTGTGTTAGTCTATTGAGAACAGTCTGCAGCAGCACGTTCTACTGTATAAGGTCCTCTCCTACGTCACACACACACACACACACACACACACACACACACACACACACACACACACACACACACACACACACACACACACACACACACACACACACACGCACATACACACACACACACACACACGAACACACACACCATGTTTTTACATTCTTGCGTTCTCCTGCTCTGCCAAATGTTTTTTCCCAAAGCAGCAGAGTTAGCAGCATGGTGCAGGTTATCTGACATACATGTGCAGGGGCGTGACACATAGACATGTACACACACACACACACACACACACAAATATATACTGTATAGTCACATCATGCATGCTGACACTGCGTTGGAAAGTGAATGGGTTTTTTTGCTGCAGTGAAAGCAAGAATGAACACCTCTCTCTCCCCCTCCCTCTCTCCCCTCTCTCTCTCCCTCCCTCTCTCCCCTCTCTCTCTCTCTCTCTCCCCTCTCTCTCTCTCCCCTCCCTCCCCTTTCCTTTTTCCTGTTTCTCATTGTCACTCTCTCCTCTCTCTCTCTCTCTCTCCGAGTGACCCATCATTCCTTTCATGTCGTGCATTCAGAGTAAAACATCTTTCTGCTTCATCTCTCTCTCTCCTGTCCTCTTCCCCTCCTCTCTTCCCCTCCTCCCTTCTTCCATGAAGTTGTTTCTGCATTGGAACGCTCACGTTTCTCGTTTCCTCTTCCTTTCTCATCAGGCCAGAATATTACGATCACACGTTACTTTCATAAGTCAACTCTCTCTCTCTCTCTTACTCCTCTCTGTCTCTCTATCTCCCTATATCCATCCTTCTATCCTTCCTTCTCTTCTTTCTCCCCTATGCCCTCTAGTCTTGGTCATCCAGTCAAGCCACTTTGCTGGCATTGCTGTTCTGTTGAATGAACCACTGCTGTCTGTATCTGTTGCTGTGCAGGTCTGGAGGATGGAGCTGTACTTACCTGGATGCAGCGGGACACGGGGGAGCAGTACTACTGGTACTACTTCATAATAACTTGTACTATTTTGAACTGGAGCAAAAAAATATGTTTGCATCAGGAAGACATGTTTTCTTATTTTGGAACAGTTGCTCTCATTCCCCTGCTAAATCTGAACACGGGGAGATGTGCACAGAAAGATGCAACATACTTTGAAGTTTCCTGCTCTGTTTTTCTGTTTTGTATATATATATATAGGGAGAGAGAGAGAGAGAGAGAGAGAGAGAGAGAGAGAGAGAGAGAGAGAGAGATATTTGTGCCTTGCAAAACGATCCCCGGAGGTATCCTCGTCCTGTACTCAGCATGGGTAGCCCGGCCTCGTCTGCTTTCAGCACCGCGGACAGCGCCAGCCTGCGACTGCCGGCTCCCTCCGGAAAAACACGAAGTGACACGTTCGGCTTTTTCCGGAAACTCCGGCAGGAGAAACAGCGGCGGCAGTCGGAAGACCCCTCTCGTGCAGATGAACCTCCTAGTGAGGTTTGTTGATGCGACTCAAAGGAGCATTAAGAGGAACGCGGATGTGACTATTAGTCCTGCAGGTTCGGTTCTCACTCCTGATTGGCTGAGTCACGTTCGAAGCCTTGGTGAAACAGCCAATCAACACCTGTGGCCGAATTACAGCCGATTTAGACATGAATGCGCTGATTGCTTGGTATTAATATTATTCTAATGAATAAATAATAAATAAATATAATACCATTATATTATATTATTACATTATATTATTATTACCATTATATAACAGAAGCTACACAGGTAGAAACTCTATGGTATTAAATATAATGAGGGTAAAGTCTTGAAATATGACACTGTGAACGTTTACCAAACAATAACGTAGTAATAGTACAGTAATCCTAGAAAAAACTCAAATACCATTTAAACATCAT
Organism: Hoplostethus mediterraneus; assembly: GCA_034670385.1. NCBI lineage: Eukaryota > Metazoa > Chordata > Actinopteri > Trachichthyiformes > Trachichthyidae > Hoplostethus > Hoplostethus mediterraneus. The sequence continues at coordinate 289,531 of JAXDDW010000203.1, forward strand.
ATCATCCAAATACACCATAAAGTACTATAAGGTATAAACTCAGTATTGATTACCTACAGGAATACCACAGAGATATTTGTGACATGTTTTTTTATTATTTTTTTTACATTTGTGACATTTAGGATGAGCTTCAATTCCTTGATCAGCAGCATTCGTAGTAGGAAGGAGGTCAAGGGTCATGGCCGTGGCGCCATGGCGACAGATATGACGACGTCCTACTGTGACCCTCGGGTGGAGGAGAGAGAGAGAGAGAGAGAGAGAGAGAGAGAGAGAGAGAGAGAGAGAGTCCTGATCCCACGTCCTCTACTGACTGATGGGTTGTCAGTGGATATTTGTTCTTGTAAGCAGCCCCACACACACACACACACACACACACACACACACAAATACAGCCACGTGCACTCAGCCTTACAAAGATGTACGCTGCATTACCACATGCAAACACACACACACACACACACACACACACACTCTCAGTTAATTAAGTTAACATGCTGACTAAGGAGCTCTACAGCTCTTTGCAGTATGAGAGTGATAAAGGAGGGACACACACACGCACACACACGCACGTGCGCGCACACACTCACACACACACATACACAGGATTTAATACAAAGTCAACCTGGAGAGACCTGTATCCGTTTTGACATTGCACCAATAGAGGAAGAGAGGGAGATTGTGTGTGTGTGTGTGAGAGAGAGAGAGAAGAGAGAGAGAGAGAGAGAGAGAGAGAGAGAGAGGAAGAGAAGAATAGAGGGAGTAAATAGAGAGGAGAGGAACATGCGAGGGAAAACAGAAACATGAATGGGAGAGAGAGAGAGAGAGACAGTGATACATCGGTAGGCGTGCTGACTGAGCAATAAAAAAAAACTACAACAGGAAAATGTCCAGTGTGTGTGTGTGTGTGTGTGTGTGTGTGTGTGTGTGTGTGTGTGTGTGTGTGCGCTTTGGTTATAAGATGGAACAGTGCAGCAAGCGCAAGGCAAAAAGCACAAGAGCACTGTGGGTACAGCATTCACAATGAGAGAGAGAGAGGGAGGGGGAGAGAGAGAGAGCGAGAGAGAGAGCGAGAGAGAGAGAGAGAGAGAGAGAGAGAGAGAGAGAGAGAGATTCCTTTTTAGCAGAGAAAGAGAATGAAAGCGACCTGTTTCACCAATGACAGAGAAGAAAAAGGAAGGAAAACTGCATAGCTCCTACAGGAGAGAGAGAGAGAGAGAGAGAGCGAGAGAGAGAGAGAGAGAGAGAGAGAGAGACTCACTCTCAGTGCAGTGCAGTTCCTACATGTGGTGCACAAGGGACATCTAAGGGCCAGAAGGGAGAACTGCAGGCCAGCAAAACACTGCAGTCACCCTCCCTCCCCCCTCCTCCCTCCCTCCTCCCTCCCAGTCTGTCTCTCTCTTTCTAACTCTTTCTGTCCATTTGTCCTCCCTCAACTCCCTCCTCTCCTCTGATTTTTTCCTTCTCTCTAATATCCCAGGATTAAAATAAAAGGCTACAAGGTGGAGAGGAGAGGAGAGGAGGAGAGGAGAGGAGAGGAGGAGAGGAGAGAGGAGGAGAGGAGGAGAGGAGAGGAGAGGAGGTTAGATCGGATTGGTTAGCTCACTAACAAACTGACCTGATCATCTAAACCCAAACTGATCAGTGATCAGTCTCCACTCTGAAACGTCCTCCAACATGGCTGCCACCGGGTACTGCTCAGACGGACAGCCAGAATAGACAGACAGACAGACAGAGACAGACATACAGAGAGACAGACAGACAGAGGCAGACAGACAGACAGACAGACAGACAGACACAGACAGACAGACAGACAGACACAGACAGAAGCAACCACCAATGTTTCCACCACCGTTTGTTATGAATCACCTGAAGACCTGCAGCCAGATTGAGGTGAGAGAAAAACTATCACACACACACACACACACACACACACACACACACACACACGCACACACACACTCGTGGTTTGACCCTGAACCGCCTCACTGAAGAGCTGAGCAGCCAATCAGAGTGAAGCGGTGAAAGAATCATTTCAACAGCGGTGAATATCTCTAGTGTTGCTTTCTATAGCTCGTCACCTCCTCCATCATCCCTCCATCATCCCTCCATCCACTCATCCCTTGTTACAGGCTAATTAATAAAACTGCCCTTCCTCGCTAATTGTCTACCGTTAATAGGACCATAGGCCACCAGGGAGGGGGGGGGGGAGAGAGAGGGAGAGAGAGAGAGGATAGGGGTATAATTATGTTAAGCCAAATCACATATGAACTTGATAGAGCTTTATTCTTAGCACTGGGAATGTAGGAAAAGGAGAGGAAGGAGGAGGAGGAGGAGGGGGGGGGGGCAAAAATATTTTAGCTTTGACAAGAATGCCAAAGTACTTTACAAGGAAGGATTTAAAAAGACAGAAGAAAGAGTGTACAAGAAATAAGAGAAATAAGAGAATAAAAGATGTTTAAGGGTCGTAAGTGGAAAACTGGGGGACGTTGCCATCATCCCTCCATCCCTCCATCCCTCCCCTGATCAAGCTGCTCCTTATGAAGTGAAGTGGGGAAGATGCCATGTCATCCTCTCTGGTCCTCCACAGGTTTCTGTTCTGCTTTCTGATTGGACCGTCAGAGAAACAGGAAACAGGAAACAGGAAACATCCAGCAAAGCGTTGAGACCTACAGCTGACCTCCGCTTCACTCAGATTCAAACAGAAACTGAAACTTCATCACTCACGACCCATATGTACGTTAGAGGTTTCAGTCTGACTTCTGGTACCTGCTGCCCTTTAAAAAGTTCCAGAATTGGTTTTCAGTTTGTCACTTTATTCAGATGTTGGACATCAAATGTTGACAACTCTCCAATCAGATGCAACTGAGAGACAGTGACGGTCATAGAAAACAAAGGAAGTGCATGAAACACATTTCAGCAGCTGTATTATCTACTCTTTCATAATCTTGAAACGTGTTAGGAAGAAGCTGAAGACACATCAACAGTCCCTTCACCGATTTACCTGAGAAACTTCAAAACATCAAAGTAAAAATATAAAACACCGATGCCAATATCCAATATTTCAATATTCCAATATTTCCTCTTCATTTGACTTCCAGCTCACATTATTTCATCAAGTTTCACATTACACTTACTGACAAACTCTCTTCAGGTACATAATACATTACTGTTATTTTTGCTATCAAGTCTCATGTACTGTATAATACCTTCTCACAAGAATACGGCATAACAACGCATTCACATAAAAATACAGCCAAGATCACAAAATTGATATACACAGGTTACTCTTCATAAGGATAGGTCCAGAGCACAGGTTTCTGTCAGAAAAGTGCATGACTTGGCTCGTGACCTTGAGCTGGTACACAATATCAGATATATAAAGCTCTGAAACCCAAACTGGGCGGCTGCAGACATGCTGACTGTGATGAACGCCGGCGACGGGCGGCAGGGCGGCCTAGTGGTTACAGAGAGAGTCCTGAGACTGGAAGGTCACTGGTTCCGTCACCGTGTCAGGCCCGGGACTACTGACCACCTCCAGGGGGCGCTGCACTGCCAAACAGACAGACGTCGCCGAGGCTCAATAAAGCACCAGCGCGCACTGGCTGGTCTGTTGCATTGTGATGTCACAAAGAGGGGGAAGGCACGTCTGTTGCATTGTGATGTCACAAAGAGGGGGAAGGCACATCCGTGGTAGAAGCATCCCACATGTACAGACGGGTCAGGTCTGTTTCTGACTGGGTTTTTCTGTCAAATTTAATTTAACTTTATTAAAACTACAATATGAAACTTTTTGACATTAAAATAAGAAATCAAATGGATATACATTTTCATCTTTCTGTGTGTTCATGCCTTAATCTCCTGTTTGCCTGAGGTTAAATACTTGAGTCAAGTGGGCGTGGTCAGCTCTGGGCTGAGTTTTGGCTATCAAGGTGAGGCTAGCAACCCGAGAGGAGGGAAATCACAGCAGCAGCAGCAACGGTGACAAGAAAAAAAACAAGTAATGTTAAACGTTTTTTGTTTTTTAAAAAAAGGCAGATTGTCTGAATTCACCGTCTACCTCGTCACTGCCGCGGCTCTACGGATGCTGGTTAGCTCAGCCGCATGCTGCAGTGTCAAGGTAGACGGCTCATCAATAGGAGTGATAAGTGCTGGGGTTGGGGGGATATTAAAAAATGGGTATGGGGAGGGAGAGGGAGAGAGAGAGAGAGAGAGAGAGAGAGAGAGAGAGAGAGAGAGAGAGAGAGAGAGAGAGAGAGAGAGAAAGGAACAAAGTATTTGCAAATGATTGTTAGCATTTGTTTTCACCTTGGAGCACCAGGTGGGCGGGGTTTAAAATACCGGGGAAATTTAGGTTGTGTCAATCCCAGGAAAATGTAATAAAATACCATTCAGGCTGTCATGGTGCTGTCGCCAGACGCCACACCTGCACCTGGTAAATGCTTCTAATTGTTTGCAAAGTACTATTCGACCTCTGGAGTGTGTCGGTGCACATCAGCTCCCCCTGGCCAGCCTCCAGGTGACGATGCTCCCTACAGCCAGCCCGGCGACGAAGATGACGATGAGGCCGGAGGTGTGTGAGCTCAGCGATGACACGCTGCGCATCGGAGCGCAGGCCAACTCCGAGAAACTGTTGATCTGGAGGGGAGAGAGGGGGAGAGAGAGGGGGAGAGAGAGAACTGAACATATCTTGCTAGCAAATATTTTTCAAATGTCTTTAAAGAAATATTGAGAATGGATGTTCTAGTGTTGATAAACTGCAGTTTTAATGTAAATAGATTGAATTAACCCTCAACCGGCCTCAATTAGAAAAAAATTTAAAAGTCCATAAAATTGCTGAACTGCTGTGTAACTAATAAAGGTACATTTCCCCTCTATAGAGAAGGAATGTGACAAATAGTGCCCCCTACTGGACACAGACCCATCATTCCCAGTGACAAATACAAAATCCCAGAACTGTTAAAGAGTTTGCAAACAATCATCTACAACAAATGTCATTGCAATAAAACCTAAAGGCATCACGTTTCATCCTCAACACCCTACCCATCCTCCGTGCTCGCGGATCCAGCCCAGCAAGGTGTTTCTGAAATACTCCAAGGTCCACTTCAGGATGTCCATCACCGACTGGGGGAGGTGAGCCACCACCACCTGACACACACACACACACACACACAGTTTGGAAAACTGTCGCAGGGCATCTGCTGAACAGTTGTATGATGAATTTCGCGGATTACCACTTTAAACGCTGATCTGACGCAGCGAGGAGCACACCCACCTTCACGGCAATCCTGCCGGCGACGTAGAACAGCACGGCGATCCTCTCCCAGGTGATCTGGCCGTGATCAAACACTTTGTTCACCAGCTGGCTGAAGATCTCCCACGTGACGCCTTGACGGACCATCCCATCTATAGCACTGGAACAGAGAGACAACCAATCATACAGCGGGGTCCACCACCAAGGACCACGTCTGCTCCTGATACAGCGTGGACAACTCACTTGAAAAGCCACCAGATAGTGGTATTAGTACACTGTAAAATATGATAGCCCCATTAAGTTATGTGAACTTATTTCTTCTCTTTAATTCCACTTGTCAGTTTTGGATATTGAACTCAAGTTTATAAGTTATCAAATGTTAAATTTAAAGTTATCCATTGACTTGACTAATTGTGAGTTTTGTCCAGGTTGTCAACGTTCATTTAACTCATGTCTGTAAGTTATAAGTTGAAAGAAGGGAAACGGGAAGGGGGGGGGGGGGGGGGGGGTCTGACTGTTGACTTTTCCATTGTCTGTTGTTGTTCTTGTTCATGCAAATGAACATGAATTATTTGCATAATTCATTTTGTTGAAGATGTTGGTATTGCAACTGCTGCATGCTGTTATTAAAGCTACTGTGCAGTTGTGAGGTTACTTCACTCACAGATGACACACTAGACTCAGTTTTAGGGTTAACTGAAAGTAGATTCTAGTGTGTCGTCTGTGAGTGAGGTAACCTCAGCTCACCACATTATCAATGTGTACAAAAATAAAGATTCCTAGTTTAAGTATTGTAAGTATTGTATTCACTCTCTTGACAAGATAAAGCAAGTTTTCTTGAATGGATAATTTAACATAGTTGTTTTAACTCAGAGTATCAAGTTTAAAGACCAAATGACCATTAGTTAAACAACTTGTATAACTTAACTTTGTGAGTTGAAACAAAGTTTATCTTCAAGTTGAGTTTACTCACGTTTTTAAGGCAGCAGGTGAACTTTCATTTCTAAGTTTAACCGACTTGAAATTTATTACAGTGTAGTCTATTGGCTCCTTCTTTGCCCTTTGCCGCTCTTTTAATCCTTTTTTCATTTATTGTTGTGAAGCAAATAAAGTTATTATTACTGAATAAATAAATATGGTCTTCTTTGTGTTATTGCCACTACGGCTAGGGCTTTAACTCTGAAAGAGGACTTTGTTAAAAAATATTTGTAATTATTAATTAAATTATTGTTTTATTAAGTAATTGTGTTTGGAGAAATATCTTTTTTTTAGTTTTTGATAAATGACGAAACCACTGGACCCCAACATGAATCCAGATTGTTAAAGCCAATAACCCATTCAGGCTGTGGGAGCCTGCTGGGACCCGGAGGGTGGTGAGGCCCTCTGCAACCACGACCTCTACCTCGTGGTCGTTACCGTCCCTATAAGGTGCAGTCCTTACTAGGAGTTCCTTCCCCCAGCTGAATGGTGGTCCAAACAAGCACTTCCTCTTCTGACAGTCTAGCTGTCACAGGCAGCGTGTCTTGTGGCTGCCATTTCCTGTCGCAGCGGAAGCAGGAGGGCGAGACCAGCCGTCACTTGGCCTCTAGCTCAACGCTCTGCAGACCCATCACCCAAGCTGGGTTCTGGGTAGAGCCCGACCGATATATCAGTTTTTGACGACATCGGGATCGGTAGTTATAGAACCGTTGTGTCCCGAAGTATAATAAACGAAAAAACATTGATTACTTATCCTGTACTTGCCTGTTTGAACGTTGTCATTGCTATTTACTAGAATTATCCAGCTGCAGTAGTAGAGAACAGCTAACGGTGCCTGAGCTGCCAGACTGCTAAAATAGCCATTAAAAAGCCATTTTATATTTACTTGTTTGCTTGTTCATTGTATAATTAAAGTTAAATGTTCTTTTCATATATTGAAGTTTAATATATTTAATTTAATATAATCTTTTACATTTTTTATCTATCAAAAAGTTCTTTCTGTGTTTATTTTTATTTATTTGTTTGCTTATAAGTTCAATGTTCTTAAATATAGAAATTTTAATAAAATATGTTTTTCAAATTGATTTGAAAATTTTGCACTTTTTGACAAAATATCGTTCAAAACATCGGTAATCGGTGGGCTAGGACTCTCCTAAATCGGGATCGGCATCAGACCCATAAATCTGGCATCGGTCGGCTCTAGTTCTGGGACAGGTCCGAGCTCCAGGAAGACATTCCCAGGTCCTTCTCAACTTCAGTTGGAGCTCGGCATGGTTCTAGTTTCTGTTGCCTTTATCCAGTCCAACCCTTTTTAGTGGATTGCTTGGATTTCACGACAGAACACAGTATCATGGGATGTTGTTTCTTGGTGATCATCTATAAGCTCTCTCTCATTTTTATTCTTTCAATCATTGTAACACCGTGCCACATCTGTGTCTGTTTGGTGTGGTCCACAGGAAGACTAACCTGACTGCTATGGCTTCACCTTTAAGCCACCAAACCAAGAAAGGAAACTGTAACTAGACTAGTAGGTTGCAATGCATTACATGAGCATCAATCAAATCCAGGAAATGCTAATATGACATATCAGTCTGTTACGATATACTCACTCTTGGAACTCCGGGTCATCTCCCATCCTGTCGCCGACGATTCGCATCATTGTCGCCAACTGGGTCACAATCTTCTTCTCATGCTCGGTCTTGACTTCCTTGGTCATCGGTGTGAATGGCGGGACGTCCTCCGAAGGCACCTCCTTCAGCTGATCCTGGATCACCCTGCGAACGGACATGCCAGGTAAAACGGCCTCTTCTCAAAGTATTAACTGAATCCGCCATTTACTTTCTCACCAACCGACGTTGACATAAAATCAGCTGCCATTTCACTAGAAACTAATTCAGATAGATAAAAATCAAACAAAAAAAGTTAACGCACACAAGTTCAATATGTTTTTTTATTTGAGTTTTTCTCCGTTTTCTTTCGTATGGAATCCTTACCTGCCATTCTCGATTGTATTAGTTTTTGTAAGGCACACTGTAAACTTTAGATGGTGCTACGTGAAAATATTATCATTATTATTATTATTATTATTACTCTCTCTGATATAACCCACAACTCAATTCAAATAAATAATAAGTAATCTAGGTAAAAATGTGGCCGATGGTATTCATTTCTATGCCGATGATACTGTCATATACTGTTGTACTTACGAGTACTTGCAAACTGCTAGAAACTTTTAAATTGAAAATGAAAGAATTGGAGGCAAAATCATTATTCTGTCATTTTAGAATTTGTTTTACTATTATATCTTTGATTTGTGATTTTTTTTAGTCATCTTTTGTAATTTGTTATGTTGTCTGTGTGAAAAATGTTGTAATTATTTGTGCTGCTGCCTGTCTTGGTCAGGTCTGTCTTACAAAAGAGATTTTAATCTCAATGGGACTTCCTGGTTAAATAAAATAACTTCAAAACTGCTATATTTAAGAAAATATGAAACAATCCTACACACTTCCTGGAACAGCATCAGCCAGTTCAGTGACCACCTATGAGTCATCACCAGAGAAAACAGGGTTAATAAGTAACGTTATTTACTGTAAAAGGTGTGCGAGGAGAGTGAAAGTGAAACGCCATTTTAAAACTGAATTCACCTGATGAGTTTCATTCCAACATGTTAAACAATCCAAGTACTAAAAGCAACACACACACCTGAATAATACCTGCTGGGATGGAAATGAAACTAAAGATAGACGGTTAATGACGTTACAAGTTATTTTGAGGCCTTTGCTTGTCAGCGGTTTTGTGTTTTTGCTGTAAAGAAAACACGAAGTAACAATCTTTCTTCCAAAATGGAGGACCTGCTCTTTTCACTATCAACGCATGGCAGTAAATCTAGTAGATCATAAATTTGGGTTCTTCCTGTCATCAGCTTTGGGAAGGAGTGGTTCAAGTTCAATAACACAAATTATCAATATGTTTTCAAACATTTCATTACTTTTGTGTAGTTTAAAATGTGTATTTGGCAGGTTTGAAAAAACAAATGACTCAACTATGGCAGGATTATTGCAAATATCATGGCTGGCATCTGACCCAGATCCTTCCCACACTCCCCGGACATTAAAACCAAAGACCTATCAATGATTTTCCAGGTCTTGTTCGGTGAAAGGATTAACAAGTGGCATGATTGGGGGTAAAACATGGTATTGGTCACAATTAGGCCAGAATAAAGTGCTGCTTTATCAACCTACATCTCTATCACAGGGTTGCCCTCAGGGTGTTGGTCCTAGGATGGAAAGCTGAGGCACACTAGGTGCTAAAGTTTAATACAAAATAATGTACTTTCAAAACCATCCTTTCATTGTCAAAAACTTTTTCACAGCCTTATTTTACTTTTCCTCAAAACCACAAACTCTCAAGGGTCCTGGTGCCCCGTGGGAGCCCTGGGAGCCCTGGGGCTTACTGATTCAAAATGAAACTTACACTTTGATCAATGATTCTCCAATCCGTTCATCTGTGGAGGAAGCAACGATGAAAGCAACATTAGTTTACACTTGGCTGCTTATAACACAAACACCAACTACATCTGACAAGTGTCATCACTTCCTGAATCACAAAAACACACAAATGAGAAAATGAAACAATGTTAAATGAATGTAGTTTTAGTTACTGTATTGTAACTAAGTAGCTACTGTGAGTGTCATTCTGTCACAGTCGATGAAAAGACGTTTCTGGTCAAGTTTACCTGATGGTCCATTTCCTTCACAAGCCATTTTTTAAAAATCAACTTAAGAAAACTCCTCGAAAAGAAAATCCTCTTTCTCCTTCAACTCTTCCCTCCTTCCCCCGGAGGAAAATGAACCAAATCTTCAGTCAGCGATGAAAAATAAAAAACTCAATATACTCAGCTAATAAAACATAAAATCACTGTGTCTTCACAGCAAACGACCCTCATTAAACGACGCTGTCCGCAACAAGACGAGAACAGAACATGGTCTAACGATACATTAAGTTCAGTATACTTAGTAGGCGGGACAAGTTTGGGCGTCGCAGATCAGTCCTTGGGTTAAATCTGTCCGTGTGGAAACACCAACGTGTGCAACAAGTAGCATCTCGCTTTCATGATATAAACACACATATTCCCATAACCGACAGCCTGGCATTTACAGGATTATTATTACGAACAATCAACTAGATTTAACTAGAGTCAATTAACCAAAGAGCCGAATGTTTGGTTGGCTGGATTCTATGTGCAGGTCCGCCGAGCGGGGCGGTTCCCCGAGTTGACAAAACCTGACGCGGTGCAGTCAAACAAAATAAACTACACCCCCTCCTGTCTTCTCTCGTGCGTCAAAACAAACGCACTCAGACCACGCGCGTCGTTTGCGCGTCGCTTTCTGATCACGTCACAACTCGACTTGGGCAAGTGGTGGCTGCACGCGCGGTGTGACTTCCCAGCAACAGCAGCCGTTACCCGTTACCGGAGACGCTCTTTAAAGCTTCCCCCCTCACCGTGTTACCGACTGTTTCCGAGACATGTCGTCCCTCCTGAAGGTAGACCGCGAGCTCAAGACGAAGGTGAGTCTGCTCGCGCGTCTTTGACGCCGGGAAACGCGTCTGATGGTGGTGAAGATGCGAGGCCTGGAGACTGTATTGGGCTCGGTGTGCGGCTGGCTAACGTCACCTGCTACCTGTCTGTCGCTTCTGTTTCTGTGAACTGGGTTAACTCGTAATGTTGGCGGGTCAGTTGCAGCTCGTGAGGTTGTGAGCCAGGGCGCGATGTTGTGTTATGATGTAAGCAAGTCATCAGTTTCGTCACCACGATGCGCCTCGTGCAGAGTTTGTGTTTCCTGACTGACTGGAGGGAAACGTATTCCCGACATTCCTGGAAAAAAGCTTCAGGATTGGATCCAGTTGAGCCTTTTGTTTCCGGTCTTGTTGTCCTGTCACCTCCTCATGACTCCGACGTCATCACCTAACCCTACAACAGGTTCCTACAGAGATCTGGAAATGTGTGGGGGGGGAAATGGTCATTTCCAGGTTGAATAGTAGAAATTACCCAGTAAAGTTTGTCCTGTCCAGTCTGGTGGCTCAGTGTTCCCGTGGGTTTCCTCCCAAAGCAAGTCACGGTACTCTAAATTGCCCATAAGTGTGACTGTCTATCTGTGTTGGTGTCCCAATGCATGCTGGGATAGGTGGGATAGGTGTTAGCGGTACATTCAAGAGCAACTCGTAACTGCCAGTCCATGTTTTCACAGGTGGATGCGTTCAGGGAGCAGATCACCAGCGAGGTGAGTATCGATCGTGAGGTCAGCTGAATGAATGTGAACATATCTACGAGTCTGTCACATAGCGGTGCAGTGATCCGTAGGAAATTATATCAATAGATCAATAATCTATCAATATATCTGTGATATAACAGCTGATAGTAAAGTCAAAATGCTGCACAACTTCAGCATCTCACAGGAACATTTTGATACCACAAACCATTTTCGTAGCTTTATTTCATTTCCAGTTGTTGGGAGCGTAACAAGAAAACAACAAGAAACTATTGATTGATTATTGATTATCGCCACAGTTGTGTCTCCAGGACGTCACATAACAACCATCTCTTGTTTTCCAGGCTGAACACTTGGTCGCCAGCTTCTTCCCTCGCAAACTCCTGGAGCTGGACAGCTTTCTGAAGGTACGCTCCCCGCGGTCAGACAGGTAATCGATCGCCCCCCTCGGCTCTTCATCGTACGACTCTTCCTCGTACGACTCTTCATCGTACGACTCTTCATCGTACGACTCTTCATCGTGGCCTCGCTGGTTCGGCTTCTCCAAACAAGCTCGGTTTTCCCGGCGTTGCGTCCTGTCATGGTGTCATCTCTGTTCCTCCTGTCTGGTTGTAGATTGAATTTATTTGCTTTTGTTTGCAAGAATCCCAAAACAATCCTCATCTTTGTTTTCCCAGGAGCCCATTCTCAACGTGAGCGACCTGAAGGAAATCCACTCGGACATCAAGTTCAAAGTCCCGGACCCGATCCTCCTCGCCAACAGCCACGACGGCCTGGAGACGGTAAGGCCACGTCGGATCCGGGTCGCTCGTCAGTTGGACATTTGGGTTTAGTTTCAAATAATCACTCAAAATGAAATGATGTGAAAAGTGATTTGAGCGCTTCAGCGGTTTTTCCATCTCGCTTAAAGCCACGCCCCTCCAGGTTGGCTGAGCCGATGGAGCTCCGCCCCTTCCTGTAACCCCAGGACCTCTTGAATTCCCCTTTGAAGCTTCTGTAGTTCCTTCATGTGCGTGTCTGCTTTGTCTGTTTTTTGTTGTATATCTGCCGAGTCATACTTAAGGATCTTGATGACTCCACCTGTTTGCTATCACCAAAGATTATATACGAGTGAGATCACTTCCTCTTCCTTGGCTTTTCATATTGAAAAGCCAAAAGGAACCTATGTTGGAGTTCCTCGGTCGTCTCTCTTTGGGTTGTTGAGAAGTCGTCTTACAAATGACGAGGAACGGGAAAAGGATGACCGTAGTTTCCTCTGTCCTGAACCAGCGGGGGTGTTGCCCGGCCGGAGGTTCATTCAGTATTGGAATGCGGCCCGTGCAGGATGATTGGAGCGTCTGTACATCGCTGGTCCGACAGGCGTCAAGTCCACGACCTGTCTGGGGTACGACCTTCCAATGAAACTTGGAGAAAACAGCCTCAGGTTGACGACGAGGCATTTTTGAAACTCATTTAAAACCAAATCCAGCTTCCTGTGAGTCGGTCCCGTGGGGTCATGGGAAAGAAACATGGAAATCACTGAATTTGCAGTTTCACGTTTTTCAGGCAACAGCAGCGATATGATTTTAGAGCCCGTAGTTACAGAGGGATCGCGTCCCTCCGGACCTTAGCGAAGCCTGGGTTCCTGACCCCACGCCGGTTACCTGAACTCAACATGTTCCTGACAGAGGTTTTTCCATCCTGGTTGTTTTTGGGTCTCAGAGTAACGAGTTGTAACGGCTCATTGACTCTCAGTGGTCAGTTTTCCTTTCCTGCTCCACCAGCGCCTCGCTCTCCCGTGGCGTTTTTATTTCCTGCTTCCTCCCATTTATTTCCAGGTTATTTTTGTGTGCTGTCCTGATTGGTGTCTCAAATTCCTCCGATTTAGTTTGTTCCTCACCAGTTTAGAAAGCCGCTGTCGAAACGTCTTACATTAAACTATATTTTTCTCAGATTTCTTTGGAGGAATCTGGCAGCCATAGATGAAGGATAGTTGTACGTTGTGTCCAGGGTTTGGGGCCATGCTTCTTTAATCCTCTTCAATCACCCTGTTTTATTTCCTGTGTTTTTGGTGCTCACCTGATCACGACGCCCTGAGAGCAAGTGTGTAACCTAAAGGTTGAACTGAGTGGAAGGTTGCCCGTTTGAATCCTTCAAGGGGCCCTTGAGCAAGGCAGCAGTTCATTGGCCAACAGTAGAAGATGGCAGCTCCTGTGTTTGACTGTGACTGTGAGCAGAGCGGCTGAGAAACCTTCCCAGATAAATACCTGGAGTATTTCTTTATCCTCCACAGCTGAACGCCAAAAAGAGGAAACTGGAAGATGGAGTCGGTGACGAGAACTGCCAAGGTACAAAAATAAATAAATCTTGAAATTTCACTTTAAAACAAACCACGTGTTGTAAACGTGCCCCTGCTGTGTCGTAGCTCCGCCTCCGTCTGCTGCCGTGTCTTCTTCATGTTCTTCTTGTCGTTGGTTCCAGGCGGAACCAAGATGTCGGTGACGTCAGAGGGGATGATGAAGAGCAACGCACAGCTGGTGGATCTGATCGAGCGAGTCAAACCGGAGATCAGGACTCTCATCGAGAAGTGCAACACAGTGAGTCACACACTTGTGGATTGATTGATTGACACATCGACTCTTCAGCTCCGCCCCCTCCCTCCTGTCTCCTGTCTGTCCACCAGGTGGTTAAACTGTGTAACTGAAGCTGCTTGATTAAATATCTTGACATGACTGTTACTTTGATTTTCTACAATTTTCTCTGATCGATTGAAAGATGTAAAAGTTAAAGAATTAAAGTCCAACACATCTAAAACTACATTATTAAGAACTGACATGAATCTAAACGCTCGTATGAAACCGAAATCCATCTGAACGTTTAAATGATGTCATCTTGTGTTCAGTAAAATCCTTTGACTAGTGATCAAGTTTTGCTAGCGGACTCACTGTGAATGTCAGAAGGTTGAGGTTAGAAAAGTGCTTTTGACTAAAGGGTTGCTGGTTCAAACCCGAGTCTGGCCGTCTGGTGGAAGTTCCCTCATAAACCACTGTCAAGGTGCCGTTCCACCCGGCCCCAGTAGGGGGCAGCAGAAGACCTCCTGATCCTCACTGGTCCTAACCGTAACCCCTCTGGTCCACCAGGTGAAGATGTGGGTCCAGCTCCTCATCCCCAGGATAGAAGATGGAAACAACTTCGGGGTCTCCATCCAGGTGAGCCGTCCTTCGTCACCTCTCGTCTTCATCGCTCGTCTTCATCGCTGCGTTGTTTCGTCGTGCGTCGCCGGCCTACATTGACCTGGTTTTGGGGTCTCAGGGTAGCGTGACCCGGTGAAGCCCAGAAGATGATTTACTCCCATATTAAAGGGGTTCCTGACGCCTTACCGTCCTGGGAGGGTCCCAGGGTCAACTCAACCTCAACAAGACCTTAAAGCCCCAGGAAACTTGTCTTGAAATAGTAAAAATGAGTGAAAATAAAAGGTTGATAAATATGAGAAAAGCTGGTTCAGATGAGTGGGGGGTTCAGAACAGGGGGGTTGAAGTGGGCGTGGTATTTCTGACATTTATGACGCAGAGAATTCATTCATCCAATCATTAAACAATGCACGTCAGTTGTCCCGCCCCCAACAGGTGCAACAGCTTGACAGTTTGACATGGGCGGAGCTATCCATCGTGTCAGGATGTCAATCAAATCCTGATCTGACACGCCCACACAGTCCTGAGAATGATACAGATAAATGATGTTTTTGAACGAGGTTTTCTAATATTTCTGAACGTTTATTTTCAATCAGATTTTTGTGGATGTTTAATTAGACACTAAACTTTGAGATCATATATTCATTTTTACTATTTCAAGTTTCCTGGGGCTTTAACAATGGCCGGTTACTGATTGATGCGTTCTTGCAGTTGCCTCTATTGACACTAGGGGGCAGTAATCGCACGGTTTGAGGTGGTATGTACCCTTGAAACCAGCCCGGTGCTCTGTGTCTGAATTGCGTCACCGTGGCGACAGTGACCCCCCCCCCCCCCCCCCCCACTATACTGATTGCTGAGTGTCTGCGGTTCAGGAGGAGACGGTGGCCGAGCTGAGGACGGTGGAGGGAGAGGCGGCGTCGTACCTGGACCAGATCTCCAGATATTACATCACCAGAGCCAAGCTGGTGTCCAAGATCGCCAAGTACCCTCACGTGGTGTGTGTGTGTGTGTGTGTGTGTGTGTGTGTGTGTGTGTGTGTGTGTGTGTGTGTGTGTGTGTGTGTGTGTGTGTGTGTAGATGGTATATAACTACTTCATGTCATCTCTTTCCTGTTTCGTTTTCCATTTCATCTCTCTCATCCTCCTCTTGGGCTCTTTTACCCTCTCTCTCTCTCTCTCTCTGTCTGTCTGTCTGTCTGTCTGTCTGTCTGTCTGTCTCTCTCTCTCTCTGTGTCTCTCTTTGTCTGTCTGTCTCTCTCTCTGTCTGTCTCTCTCTCTCTCTCTCTCTCTCTGTCTGTCTCTCTCTGTCTCTCTTTGTCTGTCTGTCTGTCTCTCTCTCTCTCTCTGTCTCTCTCTCTCTCTGTGTCTCTCTTTGTCTGTCTGTCTGTCTCTCTCTCTCTCTCTGTCTCTCTCTCTGTCTCTCTTTGTCTGTCTGTCTGTCTCTCTCTCTGTCTGTCTCTCTCTCTGTCTCTCTCTCTCTCTGTCTCTCTCTCTGTGTCTCTCTTTGTCTGTCTGTCTGTCTCTCTCTCTCTCTCTCTGTCTGTCTCTCTCTCTCTCTCTCTCTCTCTCTGTGTCTCTTTGTCTGTCTGTGTCTCTCTCTCTCTCTCTCTGTCTGTCTCTCTCTCTCTCTGTGTCTGTGTCTGTCTCTCTCTCTCTGTCTGTCTGTCTCTCTCTCTCTCTCTGTGTCTCTCTCTCTCTCTGTCTGTCTGTCTCTCTCTCTCTCTCTCTCTCTCTGGCTGTCTGTGTCTCACCCCCTCTCTGTCTCACCCTCTCCAGGAGGACTACAGGAAGACGGTATCAGAGATTGATGAGAAGGAGTACATCAGTCTGAAGATCATCGTGTCGGAGCTCAGGAACCAGTATGTGAGTGTTGCTCCACGTGCCGCCATTACACAATAAAAGCCCCGTCTGTCTACGCAGGGCGCCATAAAAACACCATTACACAATAAAAGCCCCGTCTGTCTACGCAGGGCGCCATAAAAACACCATTACACAATAAAAGCCCCGTCTATCTACGCAGGGCGCCATAAAAATACCAACAGCAACTTCTTTTGTTCTCCACGAGGACTTTCCACTCCCCTGCTGTGGTAGGATGAACCCAGTGCAAGGGTTACGATAAAAACGCTGACCCATGATGATGATGATGATGATGATGATGATGATAATCCTCGGACCCAGAGCGAAATAATGCATTTTCCATTTGGGTCCAAAGCTAAAGAAGTTTTAGGATATTAATATATTTGTTAATGTATTTATTTTCAGGTGACCCTTCATGACATGATTCTGAAGAACTTTGAGAAGATCAAGAAACCCAGAAGCAGCAACTCAGACGCTCTTTACTGACCCGCCTCGGATCAGATCCTATCGGCCAATAGTCAGCAGTTGTTTTTTGGAGCGCCTGGTGGGCGGGGTTTACGACCCGCGTAGTGTCAGATGAGCTGTCACTCTTAGAAAAGTACTTCACATTATATCAGATACTACCTGGTGCTCGCTGTTGGTTGTACAGGCCAGACCCAACCACCTGGGGCCAAAGCAAACTCTTAAAAGTATAAAAGTATTTGACCCGTTTCCATGTTGGCCAGCATCACGATCCGCTTCTCATGCTAATTGCCGACCAATATTTTGGAATGAAGTCAAATTAATGTTGGAACACCGTGAGACGATATGAACCCTTAATTGAGACGCTAAACACTGTAATGCTGTTTGGCTGTAATGGTGCAACTGGCCAAATATTCAACGTGTGATTTCTGTTTTTAGTTTTTCGAGACGAGCAACTTTAATTTCTCGCAGAGGATTTCCGATTTCCTCCAAATGAAGATTATTTTTCTGCCTTTTCCCCCATTTATTTCTATTTCGTCGTACCGTCTCGGTGTAACGGTGATACTCTGATCCCCGGGACATTCCTGTTACCGGCGGGTCTCCATCACGGACCAGAGAGGTTGGACTCGAACCAGCGATACTTGCTGGACGTGCGTCCTGATCCACAGTAGTAGCGAATGCCTCCACGCGTCCGCCTCGCCGCCGATCAAGCAGCTTGAACTGACCTGGAAGTGAAAAACAAAAACGGCTCCTGGTGGCGTCGGACGGCGTCGCGGTACTTTGACCTTTTGTTTTATTTGTGTTTGTATCGTTTTAAGTTTTCATGTAAGGCTTTTTGAAGTGCTGAAGGGGTGAGAGTGTGTGAGAGTGTGTGAGTGTGTGACTGTGTGACTGTGTGTGAGAGTGTGTGAGAGTGTGCGTGTGTGACTGTGTGAGAGTGTGTGAGAGTGTGTGAGTGTGTGACTGTGTGTGAGAGTGTGTGCGTGTGTGACTGTGTGACTGTGTGTGAGAGTGTGTGAGGGCTCGTCAGTGTTTGTATTACAGTCAAAAGACAAATGATGCTGTCAAACAGAACCAGCGATGCACCCTGAAGTGCACCTTAAATCAGTGGTCTGCAGCCAAGACTTGTCCGGGTGTCGTTCCAACCAAACGCTGCAGCAGCTTAACCTTCGACCCCCCCCCCCCCCCCCCCCCCCCCCCCTCCCTCTGGTCGAAGTACTGTTGAGTGAATGAGTTGTGTTTGGTTGGGATGGAAACCTGCACGGCCTTGGCGGACTGCAGGCCGCTGCCTTTTCATCATGTTGTGTGTAAAATGGCCTCCAGTAAGCTTGTGCAGTGATGTAAACTCGGATGCTGTTAGGGGGCATTTCCTTTTTTCCCTGAGATCCAGACGGTCCTCTGGTGCGAGACGCCGGCCAGACCGGATCGTAAAGGTTTTTTGGGGTTTTGGTCGTACAAGCCTCGCGGACGTCAAAGGGGCCTCATGGTCATCTTGGTCAAGTCGTCTCGTGCCAGATGAAATCATCAAACTGCATTTGTGAAGATGACATTTGTTTTGTTTTGACACGTTTTTCAGTTGACCGTCTGAATATCATTTAAAAAAAAAAATTCTCTAAATGTGAAGTAATCCTCAGCATAGTCTCCTAATGTTTGTAGTCCCTCCCATCGTTTCGTTTTAAGAACAATTATTTTACTTAATAAAATTATTCTTTTGGAAGAATCTGGTTGTCCTGGTTTTCTTTACCTTTGTCGAGGTTTGGAATCGCCTACATTTAGTACATGACCTTTTTTATTACAGTTAAGTATTAGTTTTTTTACGAACAAGCATTTACCTATACTTAAGATACTTTTTATAAACTCTGAGCACAGCAATACACCTACATCACACAATTAGCCAAATAGTTAATTTTCTACTCAAAACCACATTTTGTTAATTAAACACCAACTCTACATTTCAAAATGCAAAAAAAACATCTACATACACTAACTCTATCAAAACACGGCAAACTGACTCAATATCACATCATTCTTTCAAAACACTAGAACATGTTTTCTATCCAAGAGGAACGTGTAGTCAATCACAGCACAACGACTTTCAAAATACCAACAGTTGATGGCATGGAAACGTGTTAATTGACTGCTTATTGTGTGAAAACAACATGAATTGTGTAATCGAAGGTCCACAACTGACGGATGTTGCAGATTGGACAAAAGGATGTTAGCGACGGTAAAAAACTGTAAGTGAACTATAACCTCTGACGGCATCAGAAGGCAACAGCAGTGTGTTCATTCTCAGGCTCAATGAAAAGTCTCGTGTGTCCTGAAAGCCACAAATCAGCTCCTGTAGTATTATCTGTATTATCCTGTAGTAGTCTTTGTACTACAGCGCTACATGTTGCACCTTCAACTTGTTTTATTTGATCTTACATAAGCAATGTTCACAATAAGGTCTGTGACTGGATGTTCTGTCACCCTCGTTATCAAATCAATCAAAAGAGGTGGCAGCTGAGGTTTATGATTTTACAGCTTCAAAGGACTCAAGCTGTAAATGCAGCGTTTTACTCCACTGCTTTTTATTTGATCAGAACCTGATTAATAAATGTTTTTGATTAATAATTGTTTGATCCTGCAGTAAAACTAGGGTAGGTCCGTCTATGCCATTGGTTCAGTTTCTTCCCACAAGCCATCAGGCTGTTGAACAAACACACTTTAGGCCACAGGCCACTTTACTTCACCTTACACCCCGCTACACTTTATAACTTATCATTTTTGTACTTTTATAACTTTATAATTTATAACTTTGTACTTTATAACCTTGTACTTTTTCTATTATATTTTGTACTTTTTCTATTATATATATATATATATATTTTTTTTTTTAATTATGTCTGTTAATATTGTCCTAGCATTAGCGTAAGGTGTCGGAGAGACACAAGAATTTCATTGCCAACTTTTGCTTTCTTGTGAATGTTGCGCATATGACAATAAAAAACCTTGAACCTAGAACCTTCAGCTCTTATCACAAGTAATAAAAATAGTCAATGGCCTTTTATACCCCTTTATGCAGCCTTCTTAAACAGCCTCTAGTCTCTCTCTGCAACAGTTACTCTCATGGTTCTGCAGAGAAATGGTCTCTGAAGGGATTTGCAAGGTCCTCACATGTCTTCTGGTTCTCGTAGGCGTCGCCTCGCTGATAGGTAACGGCGTCCTGATATGGCTCAATACCCAGCGCACCGACAAGTGCCCCGTTCGACCCGTAAACCCGATCCCACCCGCGGCGCACAATGAGCGCAGCGACGTCTTTGCTGACCTCTCGGCGGACGAGATCTTTCAGGTGCGTGACTATGTCTCCAACATCCCAGGAATGAACATAACGATCGGGCCACTTACATCTCCCTCGAGCAATTACCTGTATCTGATCGACCTCTCCCTGCCGAAGAAAGCGAGTGTTTTGCACTACCTGGATGCTGGCGGACCCAAGCCAGTGAGGGAGGCGACTGCAGTGGTTTTTCATGGTGCTCAGGGCAACATAAAGGAATATGTAGTGGGTCCTCTCCCCAGCCCGACCTACCACCGAGATGTCACCTTCGAGAGGTATCAAATGGAGATCCCTTTGACCGCACGTCCTACACAAACTGGAGAGTACATCTCCATATTTAAGTTTCTCCTGAAGGCGCTCGAACCGCTCGGTCAACTGTTGAAAGAGAGTTTTGGTCTTGATGTTTCTTACTTTGAGGGCATGCCCAGAGGGGTCAGGTCAGGAGACAGACAGACATGGTTTACCTTCAGTCGAGACGTGGAAGGGCACTTCATCCACCCGGTGGGGTTTGAGATCTTAATCGACCACCAGAACACCGACTGGTTACAGTGGCGTTTGATTAAACTGCTCTATAACGGTCAATACTTTGACAGCGTACAGGAACTGAAAGACCAGTACGAGGCAGGAACCGTGAAGAAAATCATCTACAAACCCATGCCGAATTACGCGTCACTCAAACCCAAGCAGAAACCCACGGGCGTCGGACCCCAGCAGTACTACATGCAAGGCGAACGGTTCAGCGTGAAGAACAACCACGTGGTCTACCTCGACTGGAGCTTCGCCTTCGGCCTGAGCGTGCTCACGGGGATGAGAACGTTTGACATCCGTTTCAGAGGCGAGAGGATCGTCTACGAACTCAGCGTTCAAGAGGCCATGTCCGTTTACGGTTCTGTCACGCCAAACATGATGCTCACCAAGTTCCTTGACGTCGGCATGGGTATAGGGCGCTTTGCCTACGAGCTGGTCCGGGGGGTCGACTGCCCTTATTCGGCCACCTACATTGACACCTTCCACTACATGGACACTGGCGTCCCACGCAAGCTCAGAAACTCAATTTGCGTCTTCGAGCACGACACGGGCCGTCCTCTGAGGAGGCACTTCACAGAGTTTGGCCCCCAAAGCTACGGCGGGTTAGTGAACAGCGCCTTAGTGTTCAGGACAATAACGGCCATCGGAAACTACGACTACATGTGGGATTTCATCTTCTACCAAAGCGGTTCGGTGGAGGCCAAGGTGCACGCCACCGGCTACATCACCTCCTCCTTTAACGTCAACGGCAGTTTACCGTTCGGGCACCAGGTGGCAGAAAACATCATTGGAAATATCCACACCCATTTCGTCAACTTCAAAGTGGACCTCGATGTTTTGGGTGAGCGTAGCATGACACTTGAATCCAGAGAAAGTGATGATGTTTAAAGTAACACAGAAATGATGACGACTACAGTTGAAGGGAAATAACATTCATACAATCAATCACACATCACAGTCCTCATTAGACACCAATATCACATTTGTAGGTCATACAACTAGCTATTGCGTAACAGTTTTATAGACTGAGAAGAGTGTGTGCGTGTGTGTGTGTGTATATGTGTGGCAACTTCATTCATAGTGCTTTTAACAAACCGGTTCATAACAACTTGTTCTATAGAAACAAAGGACACAAAACCAGATAAAAATAGAACAACAAATCACAGTGTGTGTGTGTGTGTGTGTGTGTGTGTGTGTGTGGTGTGTGTTCCTTCTCTACCTCCCAGGAGTGAAGAACGTATTCCAGACCAAAGACATGGAGTTCGTCAACGTGTCGCTGCCCTGGATGCCTGAACGCACCGCCATGATCCCTCAGCTGGTGGAGAAACAGCTGAGAACAGAACAGGTCCTTAATGTACCTCCAGCAGAAAGTTGACTATTTTTAGTTTCTGCTGTACTGCAAATCATACAGAGGACAGTGACAGGAAAGGTGGGAGAGAGAAAAGGATATTGCTGCTTATAGTGTTTGCAGCCTTGCCTCAGCTAGTTCAGCTATTTGCACTGGAAGTCCTCAGTGTCAAGATACGATTGGATGGTTTACCAGTCGTGCTCATTCCAAACCTGCCACTTGAATACCACATAGGATGATGGTATTTGAAGCTGAAGAGTATACCAGGCCCTTCTTGGGGATATGTTTCTTTCATTTCAGAGGTATTTCTGCTTTATGTCATGAGGCTCGATGGTGCAGGATGACAGGAAGGGGAAAATTCCCGGGGGGGGGGGGGGGGTGGTCCCAAAACAGCTCCTCAAGAGGAAGTACTGTTACTGAAGTAGAAGTACTATTACTGGTGTAAAGATCGACTCGAACATAAGTAAAAAGTTGCTCATTTATTTTCAAGTGTATTCAGGGTAAAAGTTACTGCGTTGACCTTGTGACATACGATCTGCTCCATGTCAGTGTGAAACAGTTTGATATGTGATGTCAATGTGCAGTTCAAAATGCCCATCGCCTTTATACGAGTTAACATAATTGACCATTTGGGATAGCAAACTAGTACAGGCTAGCGAACTAGCTAGACAACAACCAGGCTAATGCAAACCGATATCTGATGTTATCATGTTTCCTCCATGAAATTTACAACTTCTAACATATTTTCGTCAAATTTCAAACTCTGGACTTTACTATATTTATTAAAAATGTTATAACACAAATAACAAAATATTTAGGCTCAATAGTTGCAGTTTCTGAATGGTCAACAAAATACGCTATACTCTGCTAACTGCAAATGTTGTTTCTATGGTTACGTTATTAGTTCAGTGGTGGTTGGAGACAAAAAGAGATGGAGAGGTTGAAGAAAGAAATATGCTAGTTTAAAGGTAACTTTTACCAAGAAATGAAAAGTTGCAGGTGCAGTTTGGTGCTGCCAGAATGCAGGAAACAAGGTCTCTGAATCTTAGAGCGCCAGTTACCCAGAACCCCCTCTTTACTTCTCAAGTCTGAAGGCTGGTATGTGAAATGTTGTGTTTCATGCAGGAGGCAGCTCTGCGCTACGACACCAAGACTCCTCGCTACCTCCACATCGCCAGCAACCGGACCAACCGCTGGGGCCACCAGCGCTCCTACCGGCTCCAGGTGTTCAGCTTCACCGGGGACCACCTCCCAGAGAGCCAGCCCGAGGAGAGGGCCATGTCCTGGGCCAGGTGAGTCGATAAGGTCCCCTGTGAGGGTGTGGTCCTGGGTCCAGATTGTATGCTGGCACATGTCATGTTGGAAATCTGAAATTTGAAATTCATCATTGCTCTTTCCTGTGGCTTTAATGTCTGAGCCATTTTGGTCGGGAGACTCAGAACATTGAGACGTTCTACTATTCTCTGTCCTCCTCCAGGTACAAGGTGGCCATCACTAAGCATAAGGACTCGGAGCAGACCAGCAGCAGTCTGTACAATCAGAACGACATCTGGAAGCCAGCCGTCGACTTCAGCAAGTACATCGAAGACAACGAAAGCATCGAGGACGAGGTGAGTGTGTGTTGAGATGCTATTTACATGAATCGTTGTCGAGTTGTTTGCCTTAAAGACACAAATACACACACACTCTATACTAAGCTCATCCCTGCGTTGCCCTTTGCTATCCTCAGGACCTGGTTGCCTGGGTAACCACCGGCTTCCTCCACATCCCCCACGCCGAGGACATCCCCAACACGGTAACCGTGGGAAACGGGGGCGGGGTCATCCTGCGGCCCCACAACTACTTTGACGAGGACCCGTCCATCCACTCTCCTGACTCGGTGTACATCGGCCCGGGGACCGAGCAGAGCTGCGACAACAACAGAATGGCCTGCCTTGCTCAAGAGACCTGCAGTCCTGTACTCGAACCCTTCACCTTCAACGGCTTTGATGGAGTCGAGACCAGAGAGACATGACGGGATAATATTCCTCTTTTTCGAAAAAAATCTAATAAATATTTTCAATTTTAAATGAATGTGTATGTGTATATATATATAATATGTGTATTTTACACTGCATTTGTCTCATCAAAGTATAAATGCGATCAATTTCTCCACCAGCTGAGATAGACCAGAATGCAATGCAGGAGCCGAGATAGACCAGAATGCAATGCAGTAGCCGAGATAGACCAGAATGCAATGCAGTAGCCGAGATAGACCAGAATGCAATGCAGTAGCCGAGATAGACCAGAATGCAATGCAGGAGCCGAGATAGACCAGAATGCAATGCAGTAGCAAGATAGACCAGAATGCAGTGCGGTAGCTGAGATAGACCAGAATGCAATGCGGTAGCCGAGATAGACCAGAATGCAATGCGGTAGCCGAGATAGACCAGAATGCAATGCAGTAGCCGAGATAGACCAGAATGCAATGCGGTAGCCGAGACATGTTTTTCAGTTTTCTGAATTCTGCTCTACAAACCCACATCTGAAAGCGAGACGTTCAGGCATGTCCTCTGCAGGTAGAAGAAGTAAAAGTAGATGAGGCAGGTTGAAGGAAGGTGGGTAGATTGGTGATATATAATAGTGTAAGAGCATCTGACACACACACACACACACACACACACAGGGCCCAGAGGAAACATGGGAAGTACTGATATGTAACCCTGGAGCAGAGCAAGTGTTACATAATATAAGAGGATTTCTCTCCTTTGTGAGCCAACGCAGGAAGTCTTTTGTTTTTGCTTTGTTTGTTGTTGTTTTTTTGATCTCGGGCAGAAAGAAAAGGAAGTGTTTGTCAAAAGCTTCTAGATAAGCTACACTGACTACTCCCAAGATGCTGCAGAGTAACTACTAACTACTGGACACATAACAGAAGATAGTTTAACTCACAGAAATATCGGTAGATCGCTGGGCTCTGCATCTGAAATGTGATGATATATGAAGGGACCCTATGACTGACATCTTTCAAAAAACATATTTCAGGAATGAACAAAAATAATGCTGCTTAGCTCCTTGATGTGATTTGGAAGCTACACAATGAATCATGTAACACAACAGAATCTCTCAGGTCAAATAAGGACACAGAAAACAGATTGGTGTTGTGTTTTTGTTGTTACCCCGGTGTGGTGATTTTTGCTGATTGACTGCAGGCAGTAAAATGGTAGTTAAACGCCCGCCTGTTCGTACCAGTCACTGCAGAAAGCATGCAGCAGACCCAGACGGCTGTTTTGCAACCGAATGAAAACATGTGGAACTTGTCAGCAAAGCGGCGGGCCCTTGGGAGCCGGTCTGGCCTGCAGGGAGCGCCGGGGGAGTCTGACGGGCCCCGGCAGACCGCAACGTTCACACAAACACGTCGCCGATGCAGAACAGAGATATCGAGAGAGCTGCATTGTCGTAGGGCGCTGAGGTTGCGTTCAAATTCGAATCGGTTACAGATTTGCTAAAACTCCAGGTTGTTATTGCAGCCGAGGGTGCACAGGCCCCGCCCACCACCACCACGCTTCCTCAGGTGTGGCGGTTTGCATGGTGAGACGGTGTGTGTCGGTCAGTGAGATCACACGTCAAAATGATACATGAGAGAACGAGTCTGTGCTCTGACCTTTCGGGCTGAGCTTCACATTCCTAACGTGCTAAAGCGCATCCAGTAATTCACAATTCTTTATCGAGTCCATTCTTATCTCCCCGCCTTCAACAAGGGAGATATTTATGGTGTCAGGCAAGGCCACACACACACACACACACACACACAGAACCTTGAGTGCACTCAAGCTTGTTCCTTTCCCATGAAGCACGCAGGGAGGAGGGCTATATGTTGCGGTGTGTGTGTGTGTGTGTGTGTGTGTGTGTGTGTGTCTTTGCCTCTACATATCTGATCTGGTTTCAATTTCCTACTTCCTGGAGAAGCCATGTAGACTAGTGATTCTGTTCAGTCGCTGGTTTGTGTTACAATTCCTTTTCAATGCTGTCCACTGTAATACCTGAAACTAGTGTAAGTTATATATAATTTAGTGGTGCAAGTAAAATATGTATGTGTGTGTGTGTGTGTGTGTGTGGACCAAAAGCTTCAGATGTCCGGACACCGTCTTAAACAAATAATCTCTTCTTTTATTTAGAGAGAAAACAAAAACTATTCCCATTTTAAAGTATTTTGTGTGGTAGAAAAAAAAACAGAAAATATAGAAAAAAAATAATCAGACATTCAATAGTCAGAGTTGTGCATCGGACTGGATCAGAGCATTGTCCTTTACATCACAATGGTGCATCAGTTAACTAGCGAGAGGAACAGACAATGACAGAAGGTTCCATTCCAACTATGACATCACAATGGTGCTGTGTAGTGATCCCTGAAAACCAACTCTGGGCAAAATCATGGTTCTACTCTTCAACAAAACGTGTTAATACCATCTTATGTTGTGTCAATATGTGTCGTTATTAGTAATATGTTGTGTTGAAAAGTACAGTGACATCACATATTAGCAAAAAAAAAAAACAAAAAACATACGCAGTGCTAGAATCATCTAGCTGGGACACGAAGCAACATTTCACCTCGGAATAACATCTTCACTTTTTAGCACAGACAGAATGAAGTATCATCAGCTGGGTCAACTACCGGATTTCACAGTTCTTCACTTTCTGATTTAGCAAAGAAAAATTTGAAAATGCATTTGAACCCTTCCTCCACAGAGTCCACTAGAACCTCCATTTTTCATGACAGGGAGGAAGATACAAATCGTGCATCTCGGAGAAGGAAAACAAATTGTACGCCCGATTCGTGCAGGATAAGTACCAACACAGGACCTCCGTCTTTTACAAATCACAGACACGCATGGGAATAAAATCACAGTAGAGCTCCTCAATTAACGAAGCTTTGGTGAAGACGGAGGTCCCCTGATAATACTGATCCTGTGCCAGTGCTGTGCTGTAAGTGACACCTTCTTTTTGAGACTGTGATGAGTAAAACCCAGCACGTCTCTGAGCTGATTATCATTATGGTAGCGTCTTAACATTGATCTCTTGAGCTCTATTTCTTAAGAGATCAAGAAAAGACGATTTTGCACCAAAAAATAGAAATGTTACACCGGAGTGGAATATCACTCTTACAGGGATGTGTCATCTCCCACAGATCTTTCTGTCTAGTGGGGGACGGCAAAGTGAAGAAGTGAGTAAGTGAACAAATGTTGCTATAGACTCGTCTTAAAGCTGCACTAGATAACTTCACACAGTGGCAGCGAGAGATAACTGAATTTCTGAGGGCTTGAAGGATTTCATCACGCAGGAAACGCAACGTGATGTCAGTAAACTACACACTCCTCTGCGTTTCCTGTGTGCCGAGAAGATTTCCCAGCAGTGGCCGGGAAGAAATGAATTTGGGAGTGACTCTACAGGGGTCTGGATCGGGGGTGGGGGAGGGATGGGAAGCTCTTCTCTGCTGTAGCACCAAGTTGTGATTCAGGCTGATACGATGGGGATATTTCTACATGACAGTCTAGTGCAGCTTTAAAGACACGTTGCCGTTCAAGGCTCTGAAACCGTCTGAGTAAACCGAGGTCTGCTAGATAAATCAGCATCACTACTCAAACTTCATGACTCCTTCAAAGCCGTTGAAGGTGAAGGGTTCGAGCGCAGGGCTGCAGGTCTCTTGAGCAAGGCAGGCCAGTCTGTTGTTGTCGCAGCTCTGCTCGGCCCCCGGGCTGATGTACACCGAGTCAGGAGAGTGGATGGACGGGTCCTCGTCAAAGTAGTTGTGGGGCCGCAGGATGACGCCGCCCCCGTTTCCCACGGTTACCGTGTTGGGGATGTCCTCGGCGTGGGGGATGTGGAGGAAGCCGGTGGTCACCCAGGCAACCAGGTCCTGAGAGGTGAAGGACGTAACAGAAAGTGTGAATGTGAATGATATGATGCAACATCACACCACCTATACCATAACATGCCATGATACCAGATAATGGTCCTCAAATCTGGACCCAGACTTCTATACATCTGGATCTCTGATCAAACATCTAATGAAGATCCAAAATGTTTCACCACCTTATCAAATGGAAGAAAAAGTAAAGGACTGTGAAAGACTTTCTGTGGTTCTGTGCCCCAACTTGGGTCCGATTTAATGACGAGGTAAAGACTTGACGAAACTGATTTCCCAGGTCGAAACTCTGCGACATGTCAGGTTCTCTTGTTTCAATCTCAACACACACTCACCTCGTCCTCGATGCTTTCGTTGTCTTCGATGTACTTGCTGAAGTCGACGGCTGGCTTCCAGATGTCGTTCTGACTGTACAGACTGCTGCTGGTCTGCTCCAAGTCCTTATGCTTAGTGATGGCCACCTTGTACCTGGAGGAGGACATGATGCAGAAAACCATGTGACGTCTGTAGATGTGATTGGTTCTGACTGATCCTTGTTTCTGGTTTACTCTGGGGTCAGTCTGAGGTCAGCAGATGTCCTACATCACATATTGCTTTATTACCTTCATCATTTAGTGTTTTATTGTCTTAGTGTAGTTAGTTTCACTATATAAGCTCCTCTGTCATGTCTGTGTGTTGGAGAAGGTTTGCCACCACACCATCACTGATGTGGTCTTGCAGTCTTTCTTCCCGTATATACGTATTAAATCTACTGACCAAGTTGTTCTCTTGTGTCTGCTGATGATTGACATTAAGGTTGACGAGGTTGGAGTTCTCAGATTTCCACCACACTGGAGAGAGATTAAATTAGATCCAACTTTATTTGCAACTTTATTTCACAGAGTACAAGTACTGAGACAACGCAATGCAGTTTGGCATCTAACCAGAAGTGCAAATAGCAGTAAAGTATTGGTCATTCATCGAGAGACAAGAGGGCTAGGAAGAGAGAGAGAGAGAGAGAGAGAGAGAGAGAGAGAGAGAGAGAGAGAGAGAGAGAGAGAGAGAGAGAGAGAGAGCGAGAGAGAGAGAGAGAGAGAGAGAGAGAGAGAGAGAGATCAGGCTGCAAGACCACAACAACCACAACTCACCGTAACGTTCATCTAGATCCTTTACTCTGAACTGGTAACTGTTTGAAGTTTGAGGACTTCAATACCCAGAAATCATTTAAGACGACATCAGTAAACGGTGGAGGTGGTGAGGAGGACAGAGCTGGGCCCAATCCCAACGTCCCAAAGTGCTTGAGTGCGAGAGGCTGCAAGGGCTCCAAATTGTATAAGTAGGAATGGGACAGCACTTTGCGACATATCGCGTTACCTTGACGACACCAAAAATTTTGTATGTACGATTGTGGGTTTTGGGACTTTTTATTTTACGTTTTTTAATTTCTTCACCCAGGCTCTTGTCTTACACAGTGGACGAGAGGTAACTGTCAAATAATCAATTGACTCGTTTTGTCAAAACAGCATCATCAAGCAAACATTTAAATAAATGGTTGATGAATAAACATTTGTCCTTCCATTTGTTTACCGTTTTTTTCTTTTTACCGCTTCTGGGCTTCCCCTGGTAACCCCGTATTTATCGTCACACCGCTATGAACTGTGGGTAATTCCCTCAGGCAAAGTCTGCATCGATGCGGACTTACGGAAAGTGTGCATGAAGGGCTGAAAACGTTTGCGAGAGCCCTCATGCACTTGACGAGTTGACATTGGGACAGCCCTAAACCCTCACGGACTTAGCGGGAACGCGCCTCAAAGTCCGTGAGTCCGTGAGGGGGGACGTTGGGATTGGGCCCCGCTGTTTGTATTTGGCTCTCGGATTGAAATTCATCACTTCCTGTGAGCCAAGAAGATTTCCCGCCACTCACCATATCTGACACCAAAATAACAACAGCAATAACAGCATCTCAGTTAAGGGTGGTGGGACGCTCCTCTCTCTCTCCAGCCCTACTTCGTCACTTCTGCTGGTAAAGTGATTAACTGTATTTGTCCAAAAGGATCTTGCCTGGTGCTTCAGTGAGAGACTGCAAGATGCCGTGTGGTCATCAGCGTTTGAAGCTAAGACACAGCAAAGGCTCTCACCTGGCCCAGGACAAGGCCCTCTCCTCGGGCTGGCTCTCTGGGAGGTGGTCCCCGGTGAAGCTGAACACCTGGAGCCGGTAGGAGCGCTGGTGGCCCCAGCGGTTGGTCCGGTTGCTGGCGATGTGGAGGTAGCGAGGAGTCTTGGTGCCGTAGCGCAGAGCTGCCTCCTGTGGAGAGGATAGGTTGGACAAGTCAAGAATCAAGAGTTCCCGTCTTGACCCCTTGAGGAAATGCATCCTGGTTTCAATACTGTTGCAGAAAAAAAAACATTCAAGTGATGCAGAGTATAGTGTCCCAACACTTGAGGTCCACATGGTGGCTGCAACAACAGCTAGGCAGTGATGATGGCTGGCTGCACTTTACTTTAATGTACATTAAACAAACCAAATATCTCAACGTTGTTCTGGATGATTCAATGATTCAGGTAGGCTTCCTTTCTAATAGTAACACGGGTGCATGTCCTATTCAAGCCTGCTATGTCATTTAGACTCTCAGTCTCTCCTGTCACTGTCTACTGCATCCTGTCTAATACAAAAACAACAAGTGGACCTGTTCTGTTTTCAGCTGTTTCTCCACCAGCTGAGGGATCATGGCGTGGCGTTCAGGCATCCAGGGCAGCGACACGTTGACGAACTCCATGTCTTTGGTCTGGAATACGTTCTTCACTCCTGGAGAGGAATCCAAATCCAAATATTTATATAAAATACATTATTTTACATTTATATTTATACTGTGGAGACAAGGAAGGGTGAACATGAGCTCCTGATTCCTGTTGGGAGTCTTACATGTTTTCTTTTAATCACATTTGAGTTTTTCCTCATCTGATTTCTCCAAACTAAAGTTCCTGTTTTAAAAACATCAAACAGACATCGACTCTTTTGCAAAACAGTCCAACTCGAAATGAAGTTTCTGCTTTCTGACGTCAAAACTACGCACATCTATTGATTAGATCAGTGTGGAGGAGGAGGGGGGGTGTTGGGGGAGGGAACCAGGCTGGTTCTTCTGCAGACAGTTGAAGCTGATTGGACAAACAAAGGCTTCCAGGCTGCAGTTGTCCAATCAGTTGTCTTCTCCGGGGGACCAACCAGAAATTCCATAATGTGATTTTACAGGAAGTAACACGTATGTTCCTCACAATTTTGGAAATACAATATGTAATGTTTCACATGGAATTGTTTGGCAATACAGCACAGAAGAGTTTTGTGAACCGTTTGGAGAAACGATCCATGTATTTGTATTTCTCTACCTTGTGTGTAAATGTAGAGATCAAGGGTTTAGACGTGTGAGTGTTTTGAGAGCGTGGACCTTCAGAAACGTTTGAGAATAACTAACGTCATACTTTCAAACAACAAACTCTGTTCAGTCAGAAGTGAAATGAAATCATGGCTGCAGAGCAAGTCAAAGTGTGTGTGTGTGTGTGTGTGGGAGCATTTTAAAATGTGTCTCCTGAATGTACTTTAACAGCCCTTCCTGTCTGTCGTCCAGCTACTGCAGAGATGGTAGGAGCTCCTGAAACCGTCTAATTCAAGCTAGAAGGAGAAGACGTGTGAGGCTTGGAGACACACGACCATGCAAACTGCCTCCTGAGCTGGTTGGAGAATTGAATCTGTCCCCAATGCATTTACACCTGCATTCATATATGAACTCTGACCCCAACATGCTTTAACCAGAGTGGAGGAGGGCTGCACAGTTCTGACTGAAGGTATAATCCCAGTTACTGTCAGCCATCTTTGATTTCATTACATTGGAAATCTGGGCCGTAATTGTATTTTAAGAAATGTTCACCTTCCGTAGAAACAGCAGCACCTTGTAATGGACAGTTAACGAAGCAGCACATAACCCCTCCAGGTCAAACCCCTCGGTCAGCAGTGATCTGTTAGCCTGTTTTAGCATCACTTCACTTTCTTCCGCAACTAATTGGGGGTTTTTTCAGGAACCAGACATCACCGTGACTTCAAAACTCTGAAATAGTGTGTGCATTGTTACAAAAAACGGCGCGCACCTTAATAAAGCAGTTCAGAGGTTGTTCTAAGGGGTCGTCGTCCACATTTTGTGAGATAAAGTAAAGAACATGTTTTTGTATTTTGTTTGGTCTCATTGAAGGCCCACCACTCACCCAACACATCCAGGTCCACCTTGAAGTTGATGAAGTGGGTGTGGATGTTCCCCAGGACGTTTTCCGCCACCTGGTGGCCGTATTTCAGATTGCCGTCCACCAGGTATGAGGAGGAGATGTATCCGGTGGCGTGCACCTTGGCCTCCACCGAGCCGCTCTGGTAGAAGATGAAATCCCATATGTAGTCGTAGTTTCCGATGGCTGTGATCGTGCGGAACACCAGCGCGCTGTTGACCATCCCTCCGTAGCTGTTGTGGAAGAAGTCGGCGAAGTGCCTCCGGAGCGGCTGGCCCATGTTGTGCTCGAAGACGCAGATTGAATTCCTGAACCGGACCGGCGCCTGGACGTCGATGTAACGGTAGGTGTCGACGTAGGTGGCGTCGTAGGGGCAGTCCACCCCGCGGACCAGCTCGTGCGCGAAGCGGCCCACCCCGATGCTGGTGTCCAGGAACTTGGTGAGGATCATGCCGGGCGTCACCGACCCGTACACCGACATGGCCTCCTGCACGCTCAGCTCGTAGGCTATCCTCTCGTCCTTGAACCGCACGTCGAACACCCTCATGCCCGTGAGGGAGCTCAGCCCGAAGGCGAAGCTCCAGTCCAGGTACAGGACGTGGTTGCCCTTGACGCTGAAGCGCTTCCCCTCCGCGTAGTACTGCTGCGGGCTGAGCTGCAGCGGTCTGCGCCGGGGCTTCAGGGAGCCGTAGTCGCGCGGCTCCTTGTACACGATCTTCTTCACGGACGCCTCGTCGTATTTTCGCTTGAGGTCTTCCACCGAGTCGAAGTACTGGCCGTTATAAAGCACCCGCTCCACTCTCCAGGCGGACGCGTTGACGCTCCCGTGGTCCACCAGGACCTCGAAGCCCACCGGGTGGATGTACATGCCGCTCAGGTCCCTGAAGAAAGAGATCCAGGTTTTCCTGTCGCCGGATTTCACCCCGCGGGGCATCTGCTCGAAGGCGTTCAGCTTCTTGTCCCCGTGCGCGTCGAAGCTCTCCTTCATCAGCTTGCCGAGCTTGGAGAAGACGTGGTCGTCCAGGAACGTGAAGAGCAACGCGTATTCCCCGATGGTGACCGTGCGCGCGTTGATGGGCAGCTCCGTTCCGTACCTCTCCACGGTGACATCTTGGTGGTAGGTCGGGCTGGGGAGCGGACCGACCAGGTACTCCTTGATGTACCCCCTGGCGCCGTGGAAGACCACCGCCGTCGCCTCTCTCACCGGTTTGGCGCCTCTCCCCTCCACGTAGCCCAGCGCGTCCGCCTTTTTGGGCAAAGAGAGGTCTATCAGGAATAAGAAGTTCTGCCGGGGTTCGCTGAGCGCGTGGCTGGATATGTCCAAATCCTTCTGCTTGAGCATGTAGTCCCGGACCTGGAGGTACTCCTCCCGGGAGAGGTCGGCGAACACCCGGCTGCGCTCGTCGTGTTTGCCCCGCAGAGGATGGAGCCGCTGGCCGGAGCATTTGGGCGCCTTGTTGGGCAGGACGCTGATCAGGACGATGTTGGCGATGATGGAGATGACGCCGAAGAGGATGAGCGTCCATTTCAGGCAGGAGTTCATCCTCTGGGCTACCATGACGCACGGGCCTGGACGAGAGAGGAGAGGGCTCGTGCGGCTGGCAGAAGAATGAGCCCCGCGGCGCGAGCGAGCAGTCAGACGGTTTTAGGCACACCTCCAAGAGACCCTGTTTCCCAACCCGCCCCCTCCCTCCTTCTGAAAACTCAACCCGTTATCACTCTAAGAAACCAGTTATGTAATTATCATTCTGGACACGCGCCATTTTACGCATTTACGCACGGTTTAGTTCCACTGGGATATGATGAAAACCTATTTCCTCCACATAATAATAATAATAATAATAATAATAAAACTTTATTTGCATGGTACCATTCAAAGTGCAACACAGAAACAAGGTGGGATGGGGTAAGGAGCGATGGGGAGCATCTACCTGATATGTCAGGTTATCCAGGTCAAATATAAAAAATAAACAGATAAACAACATCAACACAAATGAAACAACCTCTACAGCGGTGGAGATGGAAGAGGGTGTCCACTTCATGGTTCCCACGGTCAAGATGGAAAAGCTGGAAAAGTCATGGAAATCAAAAATGTGAGTTTTCCAGGTCTGCAAACGTCATGGACACAAAACATGTTCATACAGTTTTGGAAAGAAAGTTTGTTGCTCATGTGAACGTTGAATGTGAAGCTTGGCTGCCACTTGCCACTACACACACACACACACACACACACCATCTCTAATCAGCAGAAGGTGCAGACTGCAGGCCCGACAATAGGCGGCTGTGCTGTTGTTCCTCCCGTCAGGTCTCGGATCTTAATCTGGCCCGGTATGCTGTCGCCCGCTGAGCTTCCGGCCAGTAGGAATTGTTTTTTTCCGATTAGGCGAGCGGCCAACATCCTCTCCGACCGTCTGATGTAATTCGATAGCCGCAGGAAAAGGCGAGCAGGTTGTGGACGCCGTAAAAGGAGACGGCCGGGGAATATTGAACTGTTGTGAAAATATTTTCATCCGTGAGGAACAATAAATCAATTCGACTGTAGGGATGAAAAGACCCCCCCCCCCCCGTTAATCCGTCCATAGCCAGCAGAAACTTTACTAGCATCATGAAAACTCTGTCTTCACTTTTTATTCTAGTGTCATTTCATTTTTAGGCTTTCTTACCATTCTGCTTGTGTCCTTTTTCCATGAGGCTGCAATCACCCAGTTTCCCTCTGGATCAATACTGTCTCTGTACCGTGACACTAAATAAACGGCATAGTAAAGTTACAAAAACAAACATGTGGGTAAGTTAAGACTTAGTTGGATCACATACTCATACGTGTGTGTGTGTGTGTGTGTGTGTGTGTGTGTGTGTCAGGTTTCCATTGCAGCAAAGCACTACAGCAGCTGAGTTCACTGATCATGATGCTGCGTTCAGGTCATGTCACCTCTGAAGTGGTTCAGGTGGATCTAAAACCTGCAGGACACGGGAGATTGAGAACCACTGCTCTAATGCATCAGATTGAGTCACACTAAAGACTAAAGACTAATCTCACTCAGCTGTAGCTTGTGAACGCAACCCACGCCTTTTTTCTTGTCTGAGACAGACAGACAGACAGACAGACAGACAGACAGACTGACTGACTGACTGACCCTGCTAGACGGACCAGGGCAGCCTGACCAGAGACAAACCTGTCTGACCCGATGGCGGAAGATAATTGAACTTGGGATGTTACATCGGCTAGTGGAGTCTTTTTATTCAACAAGTCAAGTCATCGTACATCAAGTGGAAAATGAATTTTGTTCCCTCAGATAGTCTGACAGGCAGATTTCCCTCGCCGCCACAAACCTAAGCTCTGAGCGAAGGGGAACACAGGAAGCCATCGGTGACATCATCTCATCCTCCTCCCTGGACCACCTGCTTTAGAGGGAACGCTGGTTTTGGCCAAATGGTTTCTCAGGACCTGAACATCACCCAAACCTCTCTTACTACTCCGGACCCAACAGGAGTCTCTCTCTCTCTCTCTCTCTCTCTCTCTCTCTCTCTCTCTCTCTCTCTCTCTCTCTCTCTCTCTCTCTCTCTCTCTCTCTCTCTCTCTCTCTCTCTCTCTCTCTCTCTCTCTCTCTCTCTCTCTCACTCTCTCACTCTCTCACTCTCTCTCTCTCACTAACAGCCCCAGGTGTTGCATAACTCCTCTTGGCAGGGGCTCCACCTCTTTGATTGGCTTGTGATGCGAGGTGACCCGGGAACGACCCTCCCTGGTTGGCTGTCGTAAATATTTAAAAGAATGCTGTGAGGAAGAGGACGGCTGTTAGCGCTCTCTCAAACAAACACACACACACACATGCACACACACGCACACACGCACACACACACACACACGCATGCAATACTCAATTTGGCTATGTTTACAGACAGTTGGATAGATAGCTGCTCTGTTTCTCAGGGGCAATGCACTTTAAACACACACACACTCGCGATCTTACAAGTAGTGCTAAAATGAAGGCATGCACTCTCTCTCTCACACACACACACACACACACACACTCATTCACACAGTCACACACACCAATTGCACCCGTCTGCTTCCACTTAAGCTTTATAAATGTGTGTTTAGATCGACCCTGTGGTCTCCATAGGTTCCAGTTCTGTTCTGGAGATGTTCCCAGCCTCAGGACCAGGTGGTTGACCCCATGTGACCTGGCTCAGCGCCGGGAGGCTGTTATATGATGGGTTTTTCAAAATCTGTTTTTCTTGTGCATTCCTCGTCGTAGGTGCACAGCGTTTGGTTTAGCATCGACTCAACCAGCACAGGAGTTAACGTTGACACTTTCTACTGTTGGAAATGATACAGTACACTAAAATACAACACTAGGGCCCGTCTGGAGGCCTCTTTTACAATGCAGGCCTTTTGGTTGCCTTTAACCAATTGAAAGCACAGGAGACATGGTGTTCACAGGTCTAGAGGGAGGTGAGACAGGTCTAGAGGGAGGTGAGACAGGATTACTTCTACTCAACTCAGTTAACACAGGGAGGACAGACAGGCAGAGTGGGAGGTATAAAGGAAGTGGTTCTGCTTGGCAGGGCTCTGGACTCTTGTAACGTGTTGCCACTTCACATGGCACTGAACCAACTTGTGTAATGTAAATATTAGTTGAATCACACATAATGTACAAATAAGCATGTAAAGACTAAACACTGCCTTTAAATAGACTACAGTAAATACAGTATTTGCACTGAACTGTATTAAAAAATGTGGTTTGTATTTTTGGCTCTGCCCCACGTAGAGAAAGATAACCAAGTCTCTCCTCCCATCCTTCCTCCTGTTTTTCTCCCCCTCCTCCCCTCCCTATTTTTACTGAATTAAATGTACGCACACATAACACAGCGTAGAATAGAAAAAATAGAAAAATAAAGCAGAGGGGACAAATCAAAAATAGTTCTCAAAATAAAAAGACGAAAGGAAAAGGTAAAAGAACGTTTGCATCACAACGTTCTTTTGGCTTCATCTGTTCTCTTTGGTCAGTAGAGTCTCCTCCCTATGTCTCTACTGTTCTTTATATATCATCCACTCCTCCTTCGGTTTGTTCTTTTCAAATACAAATGTTTGTTTTACACAGAAAGTGTCACACACACTGAGAATAACAAGGAAAACAAGCTAGCTTCAATATACTCCAGTGATGAAGAACAACCTTAATATATTGTGTAAGTGAGTGATCAAGTTCTACAGGTAGGTTGAGGTCCCATATTAGTTTCATGGTTTTGTTTTCTGGCTCAGGATGAGAAAAAACATGCTGTTTTTCAAATGAATGTAATTCAGTTAAACGTTGAAGTGAATTAGTTCAACTGAATGAATTTGACCTCCCCAGGACAGTCACAGTACTGGATCCTGATTGGCTGGCAAAATTCGAACGAGGTAAACCTGATGAGCAAACTGATTGGACTGATTTCAGGAGCCAATCAGGATCAGGTCCAGTTGTGATGCGTTCAATGGAGTTGGTCGAAAACTGGCTGTAAAAAAAGGGTGTGGATATGCAATGACTTTAAATTGAACCACTGAAAACAAAATCTAATTTGAACGATGACTTAATCAAACATCTTCCACCGTATGCATGTACATGATATCATTTCATATGGATCCTTTATTATTTTGGCTGGTAAAAAAAATTTTTTAGTTTACCAGGAATTTGCTGGAGAGCCTGAAGTTACTTTCGGAGACGGACTCCCACCATACCAGCTATCCATTTAAAGCTCTGGCCTCATATCTTCAAATCTCTCTTGTTTTTGGCCTCTGGTGACATTTTTGGGAATGAACCAGTTTGTTAAAAGTGCTTGATGAATAAATCTGACTTGTGTTGACGATCAGACGCAGAGCTTAGAGAGGGAGTCCTGCAACACCCAGTACCAGAATGGATCCCTGCTAATGTTGTTGTATTGGTATTGGCTACGGGATCCAGTCATGCAAACTGACGTCATCGTGATGTGTTCAAAGACAGGTCTAATCATTGATAAGGTTCAGAGCTGCTCGGTTGCTTTTCAGCTCGTTGTTGGAGAAATGGAAGATGGCGCCGCTTCAGGTGGCAGCCTGTAGCCGCAGCTGATGACTCAGCTGTTGTAGGGTGTATAAGAGAGGGAGAGGAGGGTGAGTACAGGACACTGGTAGACAACTTTGTAGAGTGGTCCGAGCTGAATCACCTGAGGCTGAATGTCAACAAGACCAGAGAGATGGTGATCGACTTCAGGAGGAAGAAGATGCCTTCACAGCCAATACGGATCAGGGGGGAGGTGGTGGAGGAGGTGGAGGACTACAGATACCTGGGAGTGGTGATCGACAACAGACTGGACTGGAAATCTAATACCGAGGCTGTGTACAAGAAGGGGATGAGCAGACTCTTTTTCCTGAGGAAGCTGAGATCCTTCAACGTGTGCAGCAAGATGTTGGAGATCTTCTACCAGTCTGTTGTTGCCAGCGCCTTTTTCTTTGCTGCCGTGTGTTGGGGCAGCAGCATCAGAGCCAGCGACACTAACAGACTTGATAAAATCATCAAGAAGGCTGGCTCTGTACTGGGTCTCAGGCTGGAGACTTTTGAGACCGTGGTGGAGAGGAGAACGCTGAACAAACTGTTATCCATCATGGACAATGATCAGCACCCTCTCCATCACACAGTAGACAGACAGCGGAGTACCTTCTCTCACAGGCTGCTCCAGCTCCGCTGTCGAAGGGACAGATACAGGAAATCTTTCCTGCCACATGCCATCACACTGTACAATAACAGCTAAAACTCTGGTCATAACATACAGTCACTATGCACTTTATATGTTCTTACACAACTCTGTTCACTGCACCTTATATTTTATTTTGCACTACAATAATAATGCTTATTTATACATTTTTATATTGCATTCTATATTGCCATTTTAATATGTCTAGGTTGTTCTTTTTTTTTTTATTCATTGTGTTGTTGTTATTGTCTCTGTGTGTAATGCTGCTGCTGCACTGCAATTTCCCAGCTTGGGATTAATAAAGTACATCTATCTATCTATCTATCTATCTATAAATTCAACTAAATGCATGATCAGAAAGTAGCTAATTGTCCCAGCTTGATTGATTTGATTGATTGAAATTAAATCCACGCCTCCAAAACAGTCTTACTTTCCATATTTCATAGAAGTGACATTTCCTTCTGAGATGTATTGGCTATGTGCTGCAGGTTTCTGCAGGTTGCTTTGTCCTAAAGAGGGCAGCAAATGTTAAGTTGCCAGCAAATCAGTTGCAGCTTTTGGTCTTACATCCCACCCCTCAGTTCTCAGTCTCATGCAATAATGTACGTCCAGAAACACGAGCATGGCTCCTTCCATGTAAAGACCTTATTTTGTATGTCTGTGTACTTTTGAACCAAACCCTCATATGTGACTTTTCATTGTTCATTGTTGTTGGCTCTTACTTATCATTGCATTATTGTCTGTAAAGTTCATGGTACATCTTATTTGAAAAGTGCTATACACAGAATGTTTGTTGTAATAGTAGTAGTCAGTAGTATTAGTACTGGTAGTTTCCTTAATAATAATAGTCATTATTTTTAGCATATTTTTAGTAGTAGTAGTAGTAGAGGTAGCACTAGTTAGTAGTAGTAGAGGTAGTAGTAGTAGTAGTAGTAGTAGTAGTAGTAGTAGTAGTAGAGGTAGTAGTAGTAGCACTAGTAGTAGTAGTAGTAGTAGCAGTAGTAGTAGAGGTAGTAGTAGTAGCACTAGTAGTGGTAGTAGCAGTAGCAGTAGTAGCACTAAACTCAGAAGTCAGAACGACTTTTAATTGCAACATTGAACACATGCAGGGGGAAGTGGCCGCACAACACACACACACAGTAGTAGTAGAGGTAGTAGTAGTAGCACTAGTAGTAGTAGTAGTAGTAGAGGTAGTAGTAGTAGCACTAGTAGTAGTAGTAGTAGTAGTAGTAGTAGTAGAGGTAGTAGTAGTAGAGGTATTAGGAGTAGCACTAGTAGTAGTAGTAGTAGTAGTAGTATATAACATATTTCTAGGACATTAAGATGGTGGGGAATTTGATAAGTGGCTGATTCACATACCTCACTCGCCAAAACACCGGCCTCAGTCTGGGTCCGAGAGGAAAATGGTCAACAGTGGGGCACCGAAGCCGTCCAGCTGACAGCGGAGCTTCCTGACCGTACTGATCAGTGGGCTGACGAGGAAAAAACTGGGGGGGAAACCAGATAAAGAGAATAGATTCTGGCATCGGCAGGAAACGTGTGGAGTCGTACCATATAGATGATTATTGTACCGTTTTGAGTCGGACCATATCTTGAACTAATCTAGTAATTGTCAAACTGCTGAAGATTTTGTCCGTACATATTTCACACATTTAAGAGCAGACATAGAAGTGTATGCGATACATGGTTGTGAGATGAACTTGAGACGCAAAGTAACATAACATGAGTTTGTTGAGCTCCATGGTTTCACAAAAAAACAACAACATGGAGGTGATTTTACTGATCAGCACCACAGAGGAACTAATCACCTGCAGTGGTGTTTGGTTGGAACGAAAACCTGCAGACTGGCGGCCCTCCGTGGCACATGGTTGAATAGCCCTGCCCTAGAGCAGTGGTTCTCAATCCAGTCCTCAAGGACCCCCTGTCCTGGAGGTTTTAGCTCCAGCCTTAATCAGGCACACCTGAACCAATTAAAGTATTGTGAAAACCTGAAGCCTCTAACTGGTTCAGGTGTGCCTGAGTAATGCCGGGATCAGACTACACAATATTTTTGTCTGTTACGATGGTCACTGTGTCAGATTAGGCAATTATAGAGTGATACATTTGTGCCGTGACTTGGCCGAGAGACATGACACACACTATGTCACACTACACAACATAAAACGATCGATTGTCGTGCCCTGCCGTTCCCGACTCGACCCGACACCCTACGTCTGCCGAATCAGGCTATAATCGGCCTGATATCATTTAGTCTGAACCCGGCATAAGGCTAGCAAGAACACACCATATTTTCCTTCCTCTAGGGCCATGATCCTCAAATCCGGGCCTCGGGGTCCAGAGTACCGCTGGTTTTCTATTCTGCCAGGTAGTTTCTATTCTAGCTGTCTAATCAGGGATTGATGAAGACTTGGGATGTCAGGTGACTCTGGACCCCGAGGCCCGGATTGGAGGAACTCTGCTCTAGGGCCTAGAGGAAGGAAAATAAGGTGTGTCCTTGCTTAGGAAGCTGATTGGATAATTGCTATAAACAAGCCTGATGGGTGTGAGACTCCCTGGAGTAGCAATAGAGAGAGGAAGTACAAGCCAGGTAGTGTTTCTGGCTGAACTTGCTCTAAAGCCGGCAGTATACTCAACAAGGAGTGGAAGGTTTTGACCAAAAACACGTTTTCAGAACAAGAAAATAACAAAAGGATGCGGCAAACTATGTCTTTTGTGTTTTTCTCACTCTGAGATCCCCTTGTCCCCTGAACTAATTAGAGGCTTCAGGTTTTCATGATACTTTCATTGGTTCAGGTTTGCCTGAGTAAGGCTTGAGCTAAAACCTCCAGGACAAGGGGTCTTTGAAGACTGGATTGAGAACCACTGACTTAAACAACCAAAGAGCCATGACTAATATTTTAGGAATTGGACTACTTGCTTGACTGCACATACAGAACAGCATTCCAGGCAGAATGTTTCACCCTCAAGGGTGGTGAGCCAACTGTTATATAAATCATTTTTGTATCATTGTTATAATCTACACTCTAAATAAGAGTGCAACATAGCACCTTTTGGGGTTCTTCAGCTTATCTCTGTAGGGAAATGTAATGGGCCAAACAGTACCAAGATGCATCCTCCCTCCAAGCCTCGGACCATAGTGTGGCAGCCCCATTAGGCCAATCAGTTCCACTTTTCAAACACTCAAACAGTGCAAAGATGCATAATCTCTCCAAGCTTTTTGGAGATATCACATCTGACAGACAGATGGACGCACTGACACCACCTGATCCATAGTCGCCCACCCCCGATTTTACTGCATGGAGGCAGTGGCATGCACAGACTATCTGGGGGGTCAAGAAAAAAAATGGCACATGTTTTGTGTGTCAAGGGCTAAAACACGTATTTTGTATCGTCAAAATGATGTTACCTCTTCTCTAAACCAAATGTCTCAATCTTTGGTGGAAAGAATTAGAAGTACAGTACAGTACAGTATCATCAGGAGGTTGTGAGGTTTGGTTCAGCAGACATGTCTTTTAGCCTTATACTACAGCATGATATATCCTGATCTCACTGCAATATCGTCTGGGCAAGCACACATCCATCCCCTCTCCATAACCCACATCGCCCTACACTTTCTTCATCAAAAAGATTTCACCAAAAAATTAATTTATAGAGATAGGCAGTTATAAAAAAAAGTGATGAGAGTAAAAATGACACCACTGTGTGCATTCATGATCACGTGAGGTTGAAATGACCTCTGTCCTGCTGGTGACTTCACTACAATACTCACAG
Organism: Hoplostethus mediterraneus; assembly: GCA_034670385.1. Taxonomy (NCBI): domain Eukaryota; kingdom Metazoa; phylum Chordata; class Actinopteri; order Trachichthyiformes; family Trachichthyidae; genus Hoplostethus; species Hoplostethus mediterraneus. Next base: position 332,339 of record JAXDDW010000203.1, read on the forward strand.
GGCAGGAGGAGACGCTGCTGGGTTATCACCTGGCGGAGGAAGATCGGAAGATCAGAAGAATCACAACCTGACTATTCCTCGATGCTCATTATTAGCTAGAAGGAAAGAATAGCCATGCATCCGTTCCTTAGCACGACGTTAGCCACGTTCAGCTAAATCCCTAAAATGTCAACTGAAAATGGAAAACCCTTTTCTTCAAGGTTCTCTACAGATTTCTCTCCACAGACTGTCCCAGAGTTTTTATTAGAATAGGAGATAATCCATTTCCCGGCCTCGAGAGAAATCTCTGATGTTGGACCTCCCACTTAAGTACCATTTTGGAACCCTGCATGTTTAGTGTGTAGCTCTCTAACCTGTTCCTGTCACTAATCACAACAACCAACAACCTCACCATACTGCTGCAGGTACACCGAAGAGTAATGGAGACAAAAGTAGAGAAGAGAGATCAGTGGAGGAACAAACGGGAATATATCCTGGCTGCGGCGGGGAACGTGGTGGGCCTCGGGAATGTGTGGAGATTTCCCTATCTCTGCTACAAGAACGGTGGAGGTGAGCTACGAAATAAAATCTGTGCACTACTTTTATCATGTTGTTAAATCATAGCGTAACCAACTTCAAAACTTAGTAGCATTTTACTTTGTTAACTATCTTTATCCACCTAGTTTAATTAAAAACCTTTCCTGCTATGAGGAGTAAAAGATGCAACACACTTAAAAACTTCAACCAAATGTACCCTTGTCATGGGGATATCTGATATATGTATGTCTCTACCTGGAACATATATTGGCAGCATGTCATTAATATACTGTGGATTTAAAAACCAGTAAAAGAAGATCTTGAACTCTATTTTGGTTCTGATTCTATTTTTATTTTCTGATTTTTCAGGCGGTAAAATGCAGTTTTAGTTATATTTCTTATGTGTGGCTCAAGGTTTAGACCTTTGACAATGATATCACCTAAATTCCTTGCCTGGTATTTGACATTTTGTGAAAGTGATTTGAGTTGTGAATTAAATTGATCTCTTTGTCCCTATTACCAAAACCTCTTTGTTGTCATTGTTCAGTTGGAGAAAGTTATGAGCCATCTCTACATTAATGTCTGATAGACTAAGACCGTCTGGTGTAATGGGCATGTATAGTTGTGTCGTTCCTCGGACTAAAATTCTTCAGTTGTTGGCCAAAAGTCTCAGGTCTCCTAACAAACGGCGTCAGACCAAACAGCCTCAGGTCTGATGCCGTTTGTTAGGAGACCTGAGACTTGACAACTTTTGGCCAACAACTGAAGGATTTTAGTCTGAGGATGCCGTTTACAGTGAGTCACGAGAACTGACAACTTTTAGTACGAGGAACGATGCCTTTTACTGTGAGATCTGAGGATATTATGGACACCGTACAAAGGGCCGAGGATCGAGCCTTGCGGCACACCACATGCAATTTTTACTTTTTGACTCAAGAAGTTACACAAAGAGACTAAAAAAAACTGATTTGTTAGGCACGTCCTGAGAGGCCAACAAACTTTTCCAGCCTCTCAAGGAGGACCTCACGGTCAATAGTATCAAATGCTATACTTAAATATAGTACCAGGAAGCACCAGGTTGGGAATTTTATTTTCATCACAGTTTATTCAGAGATAATTTAACACCTTCACCAGAGCTTCAGTGCTATGCATGGCGTCGAAACTGGATTGGAATTTCTCAAATATGAAATTTTGCATTTCTATAGTTAATCAGTGATATGAAACCCGGTTCTCAAGTGTTTGAGACATAAGATGAGTGGTAGAATCCAGATTGCAGATTCACGTGTTGGACAATGGCAGTCCTAAATGTGGATGGAAAACAGTCTATAAACCTATAAACCTAAACCTAAAGCATTTAACATACTTTCAACATACTTGAACATCTGGCTTTGGTCTGCATTCACACATTCAATGCTCTGTGAAACTTAACTCTTTCTCACTGGGCTTCAGGCTAAACAGGTTTTATCTTTGAGGCTGCTGGTTTGGACAACTACTGGACAACTACGTTATTTGCACGGTAATAGTAGTAGTATTACCTTATAGTAATGTGTGTGTGTCCTTGTATGCAGGCGTGTTCCTGTTGCCATACTGTTTCTTTGCTGTGCTGTGTGGCACACCGCTGTTCATGCTGGAGACTGTGGTTGGTCAGTACACCCAGGAGGGCACCATCAGCTGCTGGAGGAAGATTTGCCCCCTGGCACAGGGTAACAATATCATTAATTATGGTTAACTTTGAAGAAATTTGGATTTTTCTTCTCATTAATGTTTTTCAAATGTGTTTTTTGCATTATCGTTTGGTTTCGTCTTGGTCCCAGCGTGATGAAACGTCTCTTAAACATCCATATGGTGATGTTTCTGCAAGACATTAATGAAATGTCACTTCGCATGAGCAAATGGTAGCATTTAGCATGTAAATTGATATTAGCTGATCAATAATATTCAGTGATTTCCTTGTTATAATTACAATGTCATAGTAGGTGTCAGGTTTTTCACTCTAAACTGTAATAATTGTTTTTTTATCTTCTGTTTTTAACGTCCAGGGGTCGGCTATGCTATCATCGTGATCCAGCTGTTTTCTAGATTCTACAGCATCATCCTGGCCTGGTCCCTCTTCTACTTCATCTACTCCTTCAGAGCCCAGCTCCCCTGGGCTAGCTGTGATAATGACTGGAATACAGGTCAGCAAGAAGGGAGGGAGGGAGGGAAGGGGAGTCAAGAGTGGGATGAAGATGAGAGGGGGAAAGGAGGGATGAAAGAAGAGGGTTGGATGGTTGGATGAAGGTGAGAGGAGGGGTGGGTGGGGTAAGGAGGTGGGTGAATGGATCGGTGGGTGGCCGAAGGATGGCTGACTGATTGATGACTGATTGATTGAGTCATTGAGGAATTGTTAGGCATTGCTGTTGCATTGCTGAGCACCTGCTGATTCAATGGACACACCGCTCTCTTTGGGTTTGATATCAACAGACAGATGTGTGGAGCTCACCTCCCCGAACTGGACCGCAGGACACAACAGCAACCTGACGGCAAACTGGACATCTGAAACTTTGACCAGCTCTTCAGCCTCTGAGTTCTGGGAGTAAGTCAATGTTCCACCACTGACAGTAGATGTAAGGGTCGATATGCTTCTTGCCTCACAGCAAGAAGGTCCACTCGACAGCCTCGGTCCTCTTTGTTGGGAGTGAACCCGGTGAACCCCCCTTTCCCTCAACTTGCCTCGTCTACTGATTTTGGGATCAGTACTGAACTAGTTGGAGAGGGCGAAAAACGATAACGAAAGCAAGAGTAAGAGCAAGAAAGCATGGTTTTTCAGTTGAGAAGAAGTGAGTCACGCCACATACTCAAAACGATATTACACACGAGGACATATCTCGAGTCTGCATTGCATTATGGTCTATTTCTTCAATTGTTGAACCTTGGTGCCAATCAGGCCATCTGGTTTTGAATGTGCTCTTGTTTGCAGCCACTCCATCTCTGTTATATTTATGTGCTTCTGTTGCCTGTCTGCATGTCCCCCGCCCCCCACCCCCCCACCTACCCACCCCCACCCCCACCTACCCACCCCCACCCCCACCCCCACCCCATACAGGAGGCGGGTGCTGTCCATGTCCGGGGGGATAGAGGAGGTGGGTGTGGTGAGGTGGGAGCTGGTGCTGTGCCTCCTGGCCTGTTGGGCCGCCTGCTACTTCAGTATCTGGAAAGGAGTCCACTCTACTGGAAGGGTCGGTACACATGGGGTGTGAGGATTCAGGGGAACTACTTGTTTGTTTTCATCTGGTTTGGGGGTAACAGGGAATAAAAGAAAGTAGACTGTACAAATCACTCTTCATCCAGGTGTGAACCCTTTTGAGTAACCTGCATTTGTGTATAAAGGGCTCTTAAAATATGGTGTGATCATAAAAATAGATAAACACAGTGTGATTTCTGACTTTACTGAACATATTGGATTGGTATGTGAAGCATGAGATTCAGTAAGGATCTGATGTAGTAGCACTTCCTGTAGTTCCTCCCATCTCCATTGACACAGCGAGTTGCTTGTATGTCCTTCTTCCCGTGTGCAGGTGGTGTACTTCACCGCTGTGTTCCCCTACGTGACGCTGGCCATACTGCTGGTCAGGGGCTTGACGCTACCAGGGGCCTGGCAGGGCCTGGTCTTCTACCTGTACCCAGATCCTTCACGCCTGGCTGACCTCCAGGTGGGGGAAAGCACCAAGTCTGAGTCTGTTGATGGACAATACAGTAGTTGAGAAGGCACTGAAATGTGAGGTGTTTATGTGTGTTCTCCAGGTGTGGATGGACGCAGGTTCTCAGGTCCTGTTCTCCTATGGTGTTGCCTCAGGGACGCTGAACACACTGGGCAGCTACAACAAAACCAACAACAACTGTTACAAGTGAGCAATAGGACTAGCAAATTGGGGGGTCAGCCTCGTAAGCCCCCATGAGTTCAGATGCCTCCTTGTGGGGAGGCATCGATCTGGGGAAGGGAATGAGACTATTTCTAAAGTGGTGGGACTTCACAAGAGAACTACTCAGCACTTCTGAAATAAAAGCATGACAGTGAAAGACTGTCATGAAGGAAAGGAGTCTGAGGTCTGATGAAATGGAAATTGAACTCCTGAGCTGTAATGCAAAGTGCTATATCTGACTGAAACCATCTAACCCCCCCATCATGAAGTCAAGTTCAGTCATAAAGCCCTTCATCACAAAACGTGTCTCAAAGGACTTCAGAGAGCTGAGCCTTCCTAGATCTAGCCAGTCCACGATGAAGCACAAAACAAGATAAACACAATAAGACCACAGGAACCAGACCAACCAATCTAACCTAGCCGACACCACCGGCCGGGGGCGGCGCTAGCACTCTTGGACCCCCTGACAAGTCTTCACCTTGACCAGTAAAATCTTGCAATCAATTGTACACTAACTGGTTGAAATGAGAGTTGAAGTTGTGAGCATGACGTGTGTGTTTGTCCATGCAGGGACAGTCTGTGGCTGTGTGTGCTGAACAGTGCCACCAGCTTCGTGGCCGGCTTCGCAGTCTTCTCCGCTCTGGGTTTCATGGCCCACCAGCAGGGGGTTTCCATTGACATGGTGACCGAATCAGGTAGAATCTGAAAGGCTCTTGGTGTCATTGGTGCAACTGCAAATTGCTGACTAACACAGGAGCACTACCCATACTGGCACATGTTACAGGGACAACAGCACCTCCAATACAATGCAGGGAAACCCACATAAATGAAGAAAACATCAATGCCACAAAACTCAACAAGCATTTTCACTAAGTGCATAAAGACACACTGTGGTTAGTGCAGTAGTTGTAGTCCTGAGTCAACTCAAAGTCCGGGTGGTAGTTTTTGAGGCATCGCATGTGCCTGAGAACCATAAACATACCCAGTCGGATCCACAGCCCATCCTCTCCTCTGTCCGTTCAGGTCCTGGCTTGGCGTTCATCGCGTTCCCTCAGGCTGCAGCCATGATGCCGCTGCCTCAGCTCTGGGCTGCCTGCTTCTTCATCATGCTCATCCTGCTGGGACTGGACACACTGGTGAGAACAAAATGTACATGCACGTTAGTCTATTAGATGATGAAGAGACTGAAAGCTGCTCTAGGAAACTCCTCAGACATCAGTTTCTTCATCTTAGTGACTGGCAGGTTCTTCCATCGTTGGTAGAGTCCAGCCTTTTCTCAACAGAGCGCTCGCTTGCTGCTGTTTATGAGACATTTATTGTGCATTTATTTCCTGTTTACTCTGAAGTTTCAGTTGGTCCCTTACTGATCCCCTCCATACCCGACACCTGAAATGAATTTGGTTAAATAGGGCGAATCCACAGCGTCTCAAGTGGGGATAGCACCTGGGATACCCCCCCCCTCCCCCCCCAACAACCAGTCAATCATCTCCCCCTCCACCACCTTGTAAATATGTATATAGCCATAGCAATATATTATAGGCCTACAGTCTCTCCCATAATACACTTTTTGTTATTTAAGCTGCATACAGTCTTTTAATATTTAATATGTTAATACTCCTTGTTTATCTTTTTCTTTTTCTTATGGCACTCTATTGTTTGCACACTTGTTTTTTGCACTATATTGTCTATTCTATTCTGTTTTCTATTGTTGTGAGCTGCCATAACATGTGAATTTCCCCACGGCGGGATTAATAAAGTCTATCTTATCTTATCTTATCTTACCTCCTCCTCTGCTGCAGCCTGCATGTGTTTCAGACTGAGAAGAGGAAGCTTTCATCTGTATATGTCAAGTAATATCCACCCTCTCTCTCTCTCTCCGTCTCTCAGTTTGCAGGTCTGGAAACCATCACATCCTCAGTCGTCGACATGTTCCCGATGCAGATGCGAAGACCCTGGCGCAGAGAACTCTTCCTCCTCCTCTTCTGCCTTGTCTGCTTCCTCATACAGATCTCTCTCACCACGGAGGTATTGGATCCACCTACCACCCAAATAACCACCCACCCATCCATCCACCCACCTACCCAATCACCCACCCAACCGACCAACCACAAGTACATGTACAGCCTGGGTGGCCTCAGTAGGAGAAGAAGAACCCTGAACCCTGGCAGTGTTGGTGCCATCATGAAATAACATGCTCTAATAACGAATGTCATGGACGTTTGGTATTTCTGAATTAAATTGCTTATTTGTGTTTCCAGGGAGGAGTCTATGTGTTCCAGCTGATCGACTACTACGGAGCTAACGGAGCGTGTTTGTTATTTGTGTCTATAGTGGAGTGTGTGGCCGTCGGCTGGGCCTTCGGTCAGTATTTCTACCTGCATTGTGTGTGTGTTCATGCAGATGGGCTTGCAATATATGGTATATGTATGTCTGTGTATATGCTCTATATGGCCAAAAGTCAGTGGACAACCCTACTAATATTGACTTCAGGTGTTCCTCAGGGTTTGGGCTTGGCCCCTGAGTTCCAGTGAAGGGTAATCTTAATGCTACAGGATACCAAGACATTTTAGCCAATTGGGCACTTCCAACTTTGTGGATGTGAGCTGGGTCAAGAGGACATCGTAGAGCAAATATAAGCCACCGTGAAATCGGCAACTCACAGCTGGAAGGCTCCCGCCCACCAGTATCAGGGACCCAACCAGCAGCATTTTGGTTATTGGTTAGTCAGAATAAGAGGAAAGGAAGCTGCAACGTAAATGGTCATGTCAACACATTAGTCTGAGGTGTGCCATGTTCTCGTCAGAGGTTCAGTGGCAGGTTAGTTTCCTACAGATCCTGTTGACTCGTCACTAACCATCTGTGTTTCTCACTCAGGGGCTGACCGGATGTATGATGCTGTTGAGGACATGGTAGGCCAGAGGCCATGCTTTCTCTTCAAGCTGTGCTGGCGTTACATCACCCCGGTGATCTGCCTCGTGAGTTGCAGTGATGTAGCATGTTGTAACCATTACTACCATTTGAAGATTCAATACGACACTAAATGGCTTCTTAAGATGGGCATTTTTTGCAGTGTACATATCCATTGCATATTAACAATCCAAAACCACAGTTAAAACATATAAATATAAATCGATTGATCACTAACCTGCTAGGACATCAGCCCATGTTCTTCATTCTGAGCTAACAACCCCGAAGGTTCAATACCTTTAGTTTTCAGAAGGAACTCTGTGCGAAGGGTTTTGTCCCAAAACGATATGAAACCATCAGCAACTTTCTGAGCACAGTTACCAAGATGGCTAACAACTTCAAGACTATTCCATAATATGCTTCACTGACATGCCAGTCCCTTTTTTCAAATGGTGGATATCGTTCAAGCAGTATACATGCTGCAGTCAGGATGGACCTGGGGTATGACAATCTGATCCACCCTTTCTTACCAACTGGGTGAAGTAAGCTGGATCCACATGGGTTCTAGTCCCATTTTCTTCTTCTGTTCTTTCCTTCAAGGTTTGCCTCATCTGCTCCTTTCTGGACAATCAACCCCTGACATCCAGCCGGGGTCATATGTATCCAGACTGGGCCTACCATCTGGGCTGGGCCATGGCCCTCTCCTCCATCATGGCAGTGCCCATCTGGGCCATCATCAAGTTCTGCCTCACCCAGGGCAGCTTCAGACAGGTCGGTGCAGGCTTTCCAAGACTCTGTAACAAACAACTGTAGCTGATTGGATCTGTTGGTCATTCACGTCTTGTTTTTCTCCCCCTCACAGCGTCTGTTTGTCCTGTGGCATCCTGTCGGTGACTCCACCACTAGGACAAGCCAGCGGAAACATACAGATCTTCCAAATGAAACAGAGATGAAACCATTGTCAGCCGATAGCCCATAGTATGTCTGTGACTTCTGTGATGTGAAGAGAAACCCCATCTCTTCAAGAGGCACTTTACCTACCCCTCACCCATAACTTACATCTATCAGGGCGCTGTGGCTTTGATCTGTCCACTTCTTGGTATTGGTTGCTTGTAATCTTCATGGTCATTCTACAATTGGACTCAGAGTACCCCAGCTATTGGCCGCACTCTAGGTCTTATTCAGGTAACGTTGTTTTCGTGCATCTTTGATACCATGAGACTGAGCTTCCCTGTTGCTAGAAATAAACCAACAGAATATCCCTGTCTACCCGTGGTGTGGTTTGGCCACCTGCTAGCCCCATCTCAATGAGGTTACTTCGAATGCATGGAGAAGAAATGATGTTCGCAACAGGAAGATCATTGTAAATATTGCTTGCTACCATATTTGCTGTTGACTTCAAGATGTATCATAAGGCTTGTTATGTTGGTGGACGGATCAAAAGGAGACGGAATATCTGAAAATCCGTTCTGATTTACTAAACGTCAAGGATCAGGGTACATGTTACGGTAGCTCTACAGTACAACGTACCTAGTACAAGTATAAGTAGTACAATAGTCCATCTATGGTAGTCCTATGGTGACTTCTAGCAGCAGGGAGAAATATGCCGTCCATAATAGAGTCCCTATTGTATTTGTAGACACAACAACGTTGTACCCAATGGTTCTTCTACCGTTTTTGAACAGGGCCTTAACTTACGTAGTGTAACAAATGCTACTAACCCAAGACTATCATTTAGTAACATTACTTCTTACCAACTAAAAGTATCACATTTCCAAGCATCCTGTCAAGGTTTGGGGATCACATGTAAACTATTTTCTGTATGCAGTAAACAGATACCAATAAAGCACAACTTCACATGACTACCAGGTTAAATGTTTGTGTACATGAGATGGTTGTTTTAGGGCAGCGGTATGGCTACAGCCTTTCAGGGGAGACATGCACCAAACATATCTCATTACAGTCATTTAGCGGACGCTTTTATCCAAAGCGACTTACAAGTTACAGTTGGGGATCGAACCCACGACCCTGAGGCTGATAGTCTCAACTATTAACAAGCCAGTTAAACTCGGCATCTCATGCACAGAGGACATACTGCAAGAGGAAGTGATGAATCATAAAGAACAACTTCACATCTTAACACAAAGTGAACTCATCTTCGGTGATCAGAGGTTTGAAGAGAGTTCTCGGCTGGACCGTCTCTCTTTCTGGACCAGAAGTCTTGTTTCCTTCAATCAGATCCCCCCTGGGGCAACATGGCCGACTGAAATGTAGTCTTTTCCCACAGTTCTTCTGTGTCAGATGCCCCCGCCGGTGTTTGAGGATGTTTCTTATTCGTTTTTCCAGTTTGTCAGGTGGGCCGTACTTATATTGCTGTTTGAGTAAAGTACCTATTTCCTTTCAGTGCTTTGAACACCTCAACTCAAAAGGTACCACACCCTCCAAAGTGTCATGCATAATATTTGGAGGCAAACCATGAACAACATAGGAAGTGCCAGAAGAGTTGAAAGGTGAATTTCTGTGGATGCCATATGTTGATCAGCATCACAGACTGACTGATGGCTTCTTTACCCACTTTTGTGGCTTTGGCATTTTTTTTCCATTTTGATGTATTGATATTTTGTTGGCATGGTCTGGTAACCTACCGGTATGTTGCCAATAATAAATCACATTTTTGATAATCAATTGTTTTGCATGAGTACTTGAGTACGGAAGCTGAGAGCGGCTAAGTTAAAGAGTAATTCTGTTATTTTTAAACCTCGGCTAATTTGTACTAATAGGTACAAAAAGTTTTGGAATTGCTCTGATAGATCGCCTCAGTCACGAAACAGGCTGCAATGGCTGCAATGTAATCCTTTGGGGCAAGTGGCCGATCAAAGTACGTCCACTAAAAGTGCTTGTTTTTGCCACTGACAGGCTCAGATTGTTATTGGAAGTGTCTGACAACATAATCCTGTTGTTACCATTTCTCCCCAAAGGCCTGATAAATACTGTGTGTGTCCTTGTATGCAGGCGTGTTCCTGTTGCCATACTGTCTCTTTGCTGTGCTGTGTGGCGCACCGCTGTTCCTGCTGGAGACTGTGGTTGGTCAGTACGCCCAGGAGGGCACCATCAGCTGCTGGAGGAAGCTCTGCCCCCTGGGGTAACAACACTAGACACATCCTCAGCAGGCTAGACATATCTAGTCCCTGTTGTGAGAACAGGGAGACAGGGACCCTCCCATACCAAGGCCGGACAAGGCCACAGAAACAGTCACATGCTGGGCTGTCAGCATGTCTGAGTTTAATTCACCAATCAGTTCAAGGAGTGGGTTCTGCAGGGAAACGTGTCCCTCAGATCGGTTAATGATTCAAACCGTGATTGATTACTACAGGAACTACAGCTGTTTTCTACTATCTACATGATCATCCTGGCCTGGTCGCTCCTCTACCTTGTTTGCTCCTTCAGAGCCCAGCTCCACCTGGGCCAGCTGTGATAATGACTGGAATACAGGTCAGCAAGAAGGGAGGGAGGGGTGAGGGAGGGAGGGATGAAGAGAGGAAGCAAACAAGAGAAGGAGGGAGTGGAAGAAGGAGGGCGGGACAGGAAGTTTCTCAGGTTTCTCAGTCAAGATGTGTGCATAGAGCAATTAGGTTCATGAGCCATTAGCTACATACGTAAGTGTATGCTAACAAGATGATGAACGAGAGGAAGGAGAAAGGGGGAGGAAGGGGAGGTGGGAATGTAAGTGGAGTTGGTGGAACATATAGATGGTTGGAGGAGGTGTGGAGGATGGTTAGAGGATGGTTGGAGGAGGTATGGAGGATGGTTAGAGGATGGTTGGAGGAGGTGTGGAGGAGGTGTGGAGGATGGTTGGAGGAGGTGTGGAGGATGGTTGGAGGATGATCTGAGGAGGTGTGGAGGATGGTTGGAGGATGATCGGAGGAGGTGTGGAGGATGGTTGGAGGATGATCAGAGGAGGTGTGGAGGATGATCGGAGGAGGTGTGGAGGAGGTGAGGAGGATGGTTGGAGGAGGTGTGGAGGATGGTTGGAGGATGATCGGAGGAGGTGTGAAGGATGGTTGGAGAATGATTAGAGGAGGTGTGGAGGATGGTTTGAGGATGGTTGGAGGATGATCGGAGGAGGTGTGGAGGAGGTGTGGAGGATGGTTGGAGGAGGTGTGGAGGATGGTTGGAGGATGATCTGAGGAGGTGTGGAGGATGGTTGGAGGATGATCGGAGGAGGTGTGGAGGAGGTGTGGAGGATGGTTGGAGGATGATCAGAGGAGGTGTGGAGGATGATCGGAGGAGGTGTGGAGGAGGTGAGGAGGATGGTTGGAGGAGGTGTGGAGGATGGTTGGAGGATGATCGGAGGAGGTGTGAAGGATGGTTGGAGAATGATCAGAGGAGGTGTGGAGGATGGTTTGAGGATGGTTGGAGGATGATCGGAGGAGGTGTGTAGGATGGTTGGAGGATGATCGGAGGAGGTGTGTAGGATGGTTGGAGGATGATCGGAGGAGGTGTGGAGGATGGTTGGAGGATGATTGGAGGAGGTGTGGAGGGGGTGTGGAGGATGGTTGGAGGATGATTAGAGGAGGTGTGGAGGATGGTTTGAGGATGGTTGGAGGATGATCGGAGGAGGTGTGGAGGATGGTTGGAGGATGGTTGGAGGATGATCGGAGGAGGTGTGGAGGAGGTGTGGAGGATGGTTGGAGGATGGTTGGAGGATGATCAGAGGAGGTGTGGAGGATGATCGGAGGAGGTGTGGAGGATGGTTGGAGGATGATCGGAGGAGGTGTGGAGGAGGTGTGGAGGATGATCGGAGGAGGTGTGGAGGATGGTTTGAGGATGATCGGAGGAGGTGTGGAGGATGGTTGGAGGATGGTTGGAGGATGATCGGAGGAGGTGTGGAGGATGATCGGAGGAGGTGTGGAGGATGATCGGAGGAGGTGTGGAGGATGGTTGGAGGATGATCGGAGGAGGTGTGGAGGAGGTGTGGAGGATGGTTGGAGGATGGTTGGAGGAGGTGTGGAGGAGGTGTGGAGGGTGTCCGGGTGCATCCATGCGTGTGTTTGCAGACTGGTGGATGTGTTTACACGTGGATACACATGCATCACGTGTGTGTGTTCCTCTCTGCTGGGCTGTGCGGTGAATCACGGCATGGGCTGATCCTGTGTCGCCGTGGTAACCAGTGGAACAGTGTCACACAGGTATGACAGAGTGCTAGTAAACAACATTAGAGCGATTTGTCCCCGACTTTCCACTGGCATGCCGTCTCTCTCTCCGTCTTGTTTTCTGATACTTTCAATGCCTTTTCCTCTTTCTCTTGTTTGCACTCACTTTCATTCATCATCGGTTTTATAATTTGTTTGAAAGTAATAACATTGAAGTACTTTCATGTAAATGTCTGTTTTTCTACTCTCTATAAGTGATTCCACCTACAGCCAGTTCATGAAAGCTTGTGCATTTGCCATAGGGTAAGTCTTTTCCAGACTGAACCTGACTCGACAATGGCAACAACATGGACAGATCTGCTCGGTTGACTTTAAACAGTAATTGATAAAAAGAGTTACTGGTGAGGAGAGGAACTCATCATGCATCATTTGAATTTGCATCATGACAGGAAAATGGAAATATAAAAAAGATGTTAACAATGTAATAATAATAATAATAATAATAATAATGACAATAGTAATAATAATAATAGTAATCCTAATAATAATAATAACAATAACAATAACAATAATAGTAATAATAATAATAACAATAATACAAATAATAGTAATAATAATAATAATAATAATTATTATTATTATTATTATAATTATATAATAGTTTGCATACCTTGGTATAGTTTAGTTCTGGTTTGTCTTTTCTGCTTGTGTGTGAATCTATAAAGCACCCATCACTATGCATCATGTACTGTTCTAGTCCAAATTTTCCGAAATCACGTGGCTGTACTGGACCTCCGCTGTCATGAAGCTGCACAGGACGCCTTCACACTTCAGCCAGAGATAACTTCATTACCCAGAAATCACAGTCATGATGTCACTACAAAGTGCACTAAAAATACTCTTGACTAGTGCAGCTTTAAGATTGTTCTGCATGGGTGTGTGTGTGTGTGTGTGTGTGTGTGTGTGTGTGTGCGCGCATCTCATCGCACCTCAATCTTTGTGATGCTGTCTGGATTTATCAGGCGCTGAAATGGCATGTTTACTCCCTCCACTACACCCTCTCTTACCCTCCACCTCTCTTTACCCCCCCACCCCCCTCCAGTCCAAAGTCCAAGCCTGATGACGGCCTGACCAGATGATCTGTCTGAATATAAAAGACACCATGAGCCAGACCAGCAGCACATCGACATTCAACTCTCAGCTCTTACACATAATCTTTCACAATATTTAATTTAGATATGGTATTTTTTTTGTGTTCTACCTCCAAACAGACGATACAAACTCTCACTGACACAACACACACTGCAAACCTTTCACTCTCTACGTCAAACAACACACACACACATAAGACACTCATATAAACAGGTCTGGCTTCAGTTAAGCTGAGGACCCCCGCTGGCTTCACCGACAGGGCTTCTGTTGACAGCAGCAGGACGGTAGGACCGCCAGTCAACGTCCGTGTTGCCGTTTGTTCGACTGAAATCAGCACCGAGGGAAATTGTGTAAGTATGAATTTATTTTCCTACCAGGGTGTGCATGCTCCCACACACACAATAACATGCTCTGTTACACACACACACACACACACACACACAGTTAACCTAACACCTTTGTCGACCCTCTTGCAGTGGTCATGGACTTGCTCCACAGCTCCGGTGTGAGCGCCACCCACTACCTGCAGACCCAGTACAGACACAGCCAGGGTTACTTCATGTTGGTCTCCATGGCAACAGACCTACGCAACACCTTCTTCCTGTTCTTCCCCGTCTGGTTTCACCTACGGCAGGCCGAAGCGGTCAAACTGGTCTGGGTGGCAGCGGTGGGAGACTGGCTCAACTTCATGCTAAAATGGTGAGTGGTCAGCATGATGATGATGATGATGATGATGATGATGGTGATGATGATGATGGTGATGATGGTGATGATTATGATGATGATGATGATGGTGATGATGATGATGATGATGATGATGATGATGGTGATGATGATGATCACTTTAAGATCACATTTTTTATGAAGTATTTAGACGACGTGGTTTTGTTCAGGCTTCTGTTTGGAGAACGTCCCTATTGGTGGGTTCAGGAGACAGGTTACTATGGCAACTCCTCCCAGCCAATGATAGAGCAGTTCCCCATGACCTGTGAGACTGGGCCAGGTAGGGACACACCACCACAAACATTACTGTTCTACCTTAATGTACAGTTGTTGTTGTTGTTGTTGTTGTTGTTGTTGTTGCTGCTGTTGTTGTTGTTGATGTATTTACTCACTATTTTGTGAACTCTGCTTTTAGATAAATGCTGTGTAAATAAAGTTTATTGTATCATTATTATTATTATTAGTGTTATGATATTCTTATTATATTCTTATTCTTATATTATTGTTATTGTTATGATATTATTATTATTCTTTTTTGTTTTTATTATTGTATTAGTATTAGTATTATTATTGTTATGATATTATTATTATTATTATTATTATTGTTGTTGTTAGCTTCGAGTCACTTTAATTTTAATCAATTGAAGAAGTAGATTTCATATTAAACACTTGGCACAACAAGGATTTTCCGTCCTATTAAGAAATAATCAGAACTAATAATTTTTAGCAAATTAAAACTTCAATTTTCAGTTTAGATTTTTATCCGTCTGAATGTGAATTATCCCAAAGTGAAATTCAACATGTGTGAAGTTAAATTTCCTCCTCTGACAGGAAGTCCGTCGGGTCACGCCATGGGGGCTGCGGGGGTGTACTACGCCATGATGTCATCACTCCTCGCCGCAGTGCTGAAGGAACAAGGAAGTCACATCAGGAAATGGTGAGGTCAAGGCCCCGTGTGTGTGTGTGTGTGTTGTGTTAGAGTGTGTTACACTGACTCCCCTGTGTATGTATGTGTTTCTTCCATAGCTGGGTACCGTGGGTGGTCTTCTGTTGAGTTTGTACTGCATACTGACCACTGTGTGTGTGTGTGTGTGTGTGTGTGTGTGTGTGTGTGTGTGTGTGTGTGCGTGTGTGTGTCTTCCCCAGGTGTGTGTGTGGCTCGCTGTGGACGGTGTTCTGGTGTGTGCAGGTGTGTGTGTGTCTCTCCAGGGTCTTCCTCGCGGCTCACTTCCCACACCAGGTCATCGCCGGGGTCATCACAGGTCAGTGCTTCGCCTGATATATATCAGTACCGACAACAAATTCCCACATGTCCTACTTGTAATTACCACTAGGAGGCCGACGAGGACGTTTTTTCCCAGTTGGCAGCTCGTATTTACGCTAAATCCAATATGACGTGAACGCGGCAGAACTGTGTGTGTCTCTGTGACATCCTGTCCTCCTCTATCTCCCTTCCCTCTCATCCTCTACCAAAATAAGTTGGTCTCCCCCTTCCTCTTCCCAGGCATCCTGGTGGCAGAAATCTTCAACCGCACCCAGTGGATCTACGAGGCCAGCCTGCGCCGCTACCTCCTCACCTCCCTGCTCCTCCTCTGCCTGGCTCTCCTCCTCTACCTCCTCCTGGGGTTTGCGGGCGTGGACCCCCTGTGGACTCTGGAGAAAGCCCGGCGCTGGTGCCGCCGACCGGAATGGGTCAACATGGACACCAGCCCCTTCGCCAGCTTGTTCAGAAACACCGGGACTCTCTTGGGTCTGGGCCTGGGCCTCAACTCTCCTCTCCACGCCGAGACAAAGAGGACAGTCGCGGGTACTTGGGGTGACGGCGCCGCCTACAGGTTTAGCTGTGTAAGTGCGACACTGGTGCTGTTGCATCTGTTTGACTCTGCCCTCAGGCCGCCCGTCCACACCGGAGCTTTGTTTTACCTGCTGTCCTTCTGCAAAAGCGCCACGGTGCCTCTGGCCACCGTCGCTATCGTGCCCTACTGTGTGGCCGGAGCGCTGGGCTGCAGGGGGAGGAAACCGCTATGAGATGGACTCATGTAATGGTGACGCCTCACAACCTTCTGTCTGAATGTTCAATAAAACAGAAATACCATAAAAACCACTGAAGGATTTCAAAAATGCTCAAATTCCATGTTGCCTGATGTTCATTGCTCATCCATTTCCAAAATACAACTGATCATAATGTTTTGTTTGTTTCTTGATGTGTTGTGAGCTTCCACAGGAAAAAGAGCAAGACACACAGTGGCCGGGCGAGTGTGACCTCTCATGACTGAGTGGATCAGATCGTCTTAAAAACTATTTTGAAAACAAAATTCAAGATGAAAAATGAGCTCATTATTTTCCATTGTGACTTTTCCAGTCTTGTCATCAATTAGGTGTCACATTTTATCACCTTTGTTTTGGAATGAAGATCCTCAATTGTTGAGAAAGCAGTTGGCCAGGATTGATATAATAATAATAATAATAATAATTATTATTATTATTATTATAATAATAGTAACAATAATAACAATAGTAATAATAATAATAATAATAGTAATTATAGTAATAATAATAATAATAATAATAATAATAATAAAAACAACTTTAATTTAAGAGTCTTTACCCAATGAGAAGAAGAAAGAGAAATATAAAAACTAGGTTCAACGACAAAAAGAACAACTAGGCTAAATAAACAGTTAAAGAAAAGAGGTTTCGTCCGGACTCTCCGACCTCCAGTCCATCCCACACTGCAACCTAGTGGAGGTTTGTAACCAGACACCAGTTAAAATAATGTAATAATACTTTGACAATTCTCTTTTTCTTGCCCCTTTCGGGTCAGCTGCAGGACAGCGCCCCCTAGTGGAAGGCCTCTAACTAATGTGTGATGAATATAGTTTTCACATGGGGAGCCGGTGGTTGGTGAGATTTGGATCTGATGTTTCTAAAGCTGCCTCCAAGTCCTTCCACGACCCCACGTTTCCATCAGACTGGATCCCAGAGGGAAACTAAATCCACTCAGTCTTGGTTGAAACCAAAGCGCTGGTATAAATCATACTTGGCCTGACAGTGTAAATATTTAGACACTTATCTTAACAGGAACACTGATTGTCTCCTTCCTGTCTTTATCCAACATTTTCTTGTTTCTTGTCAAACACAACAAATGTGTGTTTTTCTCCTTCAACATCCTCCAGCGGACTCATTGGAAACACTATTAATAGTGTATGTGTGTGTGTGTGTGTGTGTGTCTGCGTGAATTCTTCTATTTATTAAATACTACTACAAGAAACAAGTGTATAGTTGCATGTTGTTGGAGTCTCAGTGTGCTTGGGACTGGATGTTTGTCTGGATATTATTTTGTTTTTTGTCTGTGTCTTACAAATAAACTTCAGAGGGCTTTCACAACTTTTCTCTGTAGCTTCTTTCCTCTTGCTCCGATCCAGAAATCACTTTTTAACAAGAAAGCTGGTTTGCTTTTGCTCCAGGACACAACAGGGAACAGCCTGTCTAACCATTCATCCACCCTGCCATTACAAAAAAGAAGAGGGAATTAATAAAGTAAAGTACAGTTTGACTGATATGGTTCTGATACAGACACCAGTATTTTTAGACTGAAGTTGCTGATATTTTGTGCCAATATCTTTAAATTTGTGATTTGTGCCAAAAAATGACCAGTATTCAGTTATTGCCCCAGAATTGTATTCCTGTCAGCGTGGAAAAGACTCTGTATTGCAAGTAATAAGACTAATTCTAGTAGTTAGCAGCTCCACCTATTCTGGGACACACTAGGCCTTTAAATGAATTAAATCACAAAAAAGTAAACAAATGAAATAAATATGAATGAAATGAAATGAATAAATGGAACATGCAAAGAAAATTCACGTTTTAGACTCCAACATGACACTTTACTACACTTTATGACACCTTTTCACTTTATTCTGTCTCTATACTTTATTCTACGTTATTGTACATTCTTACTTTTATTCTTATGTTGCTGAGAGGAGAGTCGACGTCAGAGCATGTCATTGATAGATAGTGCGTGTTCTGTTATATTTGATGAGTAAAGTTGACCTGAAAAGAGAAGCTCTGCCGCCACCTAGCGGCCGTGCTTTGCGCTGCACCGCGCCGCGCTGCGCTCCTTCACGCAGCAGCGACGCCGCAGAGCAGCACGGGCCCGTTGTTCCGGTCACGTGGTGGCAGGGTGGGTGTGCTCAGGACGCTGATGTAAACACAAAATACGTCTCATCCCCTCGGATAAGTCACTCCAGACCGAATTGGTGAGATTAACCCCAATATCTGGCCCGGAAAAACGCCGCTCCCCCCCGTCGTGTGTAGTATGCGGTAAGGCGCGGCGCGGCGACGCCATGGACTTCTACATCAACCTGAAGGTGAATTTCAGAGGAAATGCCAAGAATTTCCTCCTGTCGGGATCCGAGACCAAGAGCTGGGAGTCGATGGAGGCCATGGTAAGCAGAGGATAAACCGCACGGTCACCGAGATAACCGGGCCGTTCGCGTTTTTTTGTTCTAATAAATATCACCGATCTCACCTCGACGCCCCTGGACGCGCTGCCGATCAACCCGACGGTTTCGATATCCCGATCGCTCATCGATTTCGCGTTTGTATTCGTCGTGATTTGGGACGTCGGTGTCACGTCGGCGAGTGTTGTTGTGTTAACCCCGCTGGTCCGAGAGCACAACACAGCACGAGACTACGCGAATGTCACAGAAGAGCCGTTTCTAAAACATCACGAGCTGTGGATCCATATTGGAACGTGATTGGTCGTCAGGGAAACACGTTAACCACAATCACATCTCAACACATCATCTGTCCAGCCCTTGAAAGGTGGTGATCCACTCTGAGATGTGATCCACTCTGAGATATGATCCACTCTGAGATGTGATCTACTCTGACTGTATGTTTGCTGGCATGCAAATAAAACTCTTTATTGATCACCTCTCTTAAGACATTTCAGAGAATAAGATCGTCAGTTTTTCCCTCAAATGTTGAGTAGTATCAGGTAGATCCAGAGATCTACAGCATCCAGTACTAAGGAGAAATACAGTAATCCTAAAAGATACTATACAAAAAACACACAGCAGAACTCTAAGTACTATAGTAATATCATAGGAGTACTCAACGTCACAGACTATAGGACTGATAGAGGATTATTAGTGTTTTCTTCTCTTCAACACCAACAGACCTTTAGTATTGATCTTATCAGCTGATTGAATATAATACAGACAGAATTGAATCAATTAGATTGTAATATTTATTTATTTATTACAGTTTGTAATGAGTAGATTTCCAAATGGCTGATACTTAAAGCTGCAGTGTGCAACTTTTCACCTTCAGGCAGCTGAGGGTATTGCAGGCCCTCACCAGGGGGGGGGCAGTAATTTGATTTGGCCTGTTCAGTCAATCAGCAAAATATTTCACCGGGGAGCCGCGGTGACCACCAGGGGTCAACCAGGGGTCAACCAGAGGTCAACCAGGGGTCAACCTCAGTACAGCGAAACTGCAGATGCTGTTCCACTATTTTCTCTATTTGCTGTTTTTCTTTGCACAAGTCGGTAATTCGTAAAAGTCGTGGATAAAACCGCGACGGTCCTGCGATAAAAGTCAGCGACCGCCAGACGACCTCTGGGCTGAGGAGGACCCTGAGGAGCGTCAGACTCGCCCTGTTCATTCATGGGTGCCAAAAATGATCGTTTCGAATCAATATTGCGATCGTGATTATGAAACACGAAACAAAATCCATGTCATCACCGTTAAACAGGTCCTCCCTTTTTTCAGCGCATCAGTTTCTCAAAGTGCGGCTCCTTCTACACACAACTCCGATAAATACAAGCCTCTCCGTGTGATTCGGCCTGGTAAGACGGGTGTGTTTTCAAATACAAGATCAAATTCTTCAGATTCCCGGCGTTACGAGCAACCGGTAGTAAGGAAGAAATGCTCCTAGACGACGTTCCAGGGAAAGAAGTAGGAGCCTGGCAGAATTTATTTCCCTTTCCCTTTTATTTTCCGAGTGCCGAGTGTCTCGTACCGCGAAGCCGAGACGAGTCACCGCCGGTAACAAGTCACATTCCAGGAAACAGAAAACAAACTAGTCTCAGCCGCCCGGCAACATTCAGTCATTCACAACACGGATCCATCCGGCCTTCCGGGTGTGTGAGAGAGAGCTATGAACACACACACACACACACACACACACACACACACACACACCTCGCGGTGACTCAGGAAGGTTCTGGTGGCTGAGAAGTCGATACGCCGTCTGAGAG
The DNA here is from genome assembly GCA_034670385.1 of Hoplostethus mediterraneus. Taxonomy (NCBI): domain Eukaryota; kingdom Metazoa; phylum Chordata; class Actinopteri; order Trachichthyiformes; family Trachichthyidae; genus Hoplostethus; species Hoplostethus mediterraneus. The sequence continues at coordinate 352,958 of JAXDDW010000203.1, forward strand.
ACTTCTACGGAAACGTTTCATTTTTTAACTTCCAAGACGTTTGAGTTTTTATCTTTGTAATTTATTGTTAATATTCATTTTTAGTGTTTTATTATTATTATTATTATTATTTATTATTATTATGATTACTATTGTAATTATTATTACTATTATTATTATATTATTAGTAGTACTATTATTATTATTATTATTATTACTACAACTACTGTTTATTTGAATTCATCACATTTGATTTATTATTTCTGAGCGATTAATTTGATTATTTTACTTTTTAAATTGAGTTCAGCTCCAGATGGTAAAAGACCTCAACGTAGCGCTCTTAAAGCTGGACCCCTGTAGACAGTCTGGTGGTCTGTCTGTATCCCAGCATGCATCTGACGGACGGCGGCATGCAGGAGGAGGAAGTTCACCGTCGAGCTAAACGAGAACAACGTGTTTAGGTGGGCGCCATACGCTCCAGCGCCCCCTACAGCATCGTAACAGTGAGGCGCCCAACATGACGAAAGCTTGGTGGAGCTTCGTGGAGCCAACATGGCCGCCACTGAAAACCACGAGGGCAGAAGTAAAAAAAAAACAACACATTTTTTTTAATCAGCGTTTGAACAGCCGGCGTCGCGTAACAGGATGAAATATGAGCTTTTTATTTATGGCCTCTGTCTCTGAGTCTGAGTGGAAAAGTTCATTTCTCTGAGTGCTGCTGAGTCACAGATGTGTGTGTGTGTGTGTATGTGTGTGTGTGTGTGTGTGTGTGTGTGTGTGTGTGTGTGTGTGTTTGTCGGGGCAAAGAGACAAACGGAGATCTTAACTGTGTTTCCATCCTCGTTTCATGTTTTCATCTGAAGACAACAAAGAAATACACTTGGTGATATTCTAACAGACAGACAGACAGACAGAGACAGACAGAGAGACAGACAGACAGAGAGAGAGACAGACAGACAGAGAGAGAGACAGACAGACAGACAGACAGACAGACAGAGAGGCAGAGAGGCAGACAGAGAGAGAGAGACAGACAGAGAGACAGGCTGACAGAGTGACATACAGAGACAGACAGGCAGGCAGACAGACAGACAGACAGGTTTCTGTCATATTTAAGACAGTGTATTGAAGCTGTTCTTCTTAAATGGTTTGACTAGAGGAACTGAAGTGCAGATGTTTAGTGTTGCTGCTTCACTGAGACTGTTCATGTTCAGAGAGACACACACACACACACACACACACACACACACACACACACACACACACTCACTCCAGACTGAGTCACTGAGTTCATCCTGACCGTTATGTCTGATTTTCTGGCGGCTTTGTTATTCGCTGCTCACGCCCCAACTCTCTCCTTCTCTCTGTCTGTCTCTCTCTCTCTCTCTGTGTCTCTCTCTATCTACCTCTCTCTCTCTCTCTCTCTCTCTCTCTCCTTCTCTCTCTCTGTCTGTCTCTCTCTCTCTCTCTCTCTGTCTCTCTACCTCTCTCTCTCTCTCTCTCTCCTGCAGGTGAAGCGTTCGTTCGGCCTGTGTAACCTTCAGCTGACCTATTTCGACGAGGAGAACGAGGAGGTGAGTGTGAATTTGTCTCATTTTGAATGAAACGCTGATCCTGGATCTGGGACAGACGTCTAACCTCCGTGTTCCCTCCGTCCTCACAGGTGTCCATCAACAGCCAAGGTAAGCAAACAGAAACGGTCAAAACACAGAAAACAGAAGAAGAAGATAAAGGAATATAGAAGGTGGTGCTTGAATTTAAACATTGAAAATCCCTGTTTCTTCCTCCAGCCGAGTACGAGGAGGCGCTGAAGGTTGGTTCTTTTCAATTCCACTTCTTCATTCTAGGAAAAAGTATTTTTTAGCGAGACCTGTTTCTGATGCCACGTTGGTTTCCCACACTGTTGTAAACACCAGCTAGCTTATTTCAGCTAGCTCACCTTTATTGATCCTGCTGGTTCTGGTCCTATGCGACTCCAGTGGATTCTGTTGCTGCTGTACAGAAACTTAGTAGTGTCTGTGATTGTTAAGTTGAATGGGTCAAATGGTGCAGGACTAACCCGGCGCCGTGTTTTCCCAGAGTGCAGCGCGGCAGGGGAACCGGCTGCACATGAACGTCTACGAGACCCGGGGCCAGCCGGCGAGGGTCCCCACCACCAAGGCCAGCGGGGGGGAGCCCAAGAGGGGCTTCCGACCCCCGCAGCACTGCCCCGTCCTGGCCCAGGTGGTCAGCCGCAAGGTCCAGGCTGCCGTCCCTGAACAGGGCATGGTAAGGGGCCGGGGGGGAGGAGGGGGGAGGAGGGGGGAGGAGGGGTGGGTGGGGGTTCATCTGGTCATCCATCCATCACATCGTCACACCGATCACATTTGGATGTCTCGGACACAACGGATCAGATTTTGACGCAGCTTGGAGGAATGATGCTTTTTTGATTTACTCTGAATTGTGAATCTCCTCTTCTTCTTCTTCTGTTGTTCCCAAGGTGATCATGAAGGAATTGAAGGCGACCAAAGAAGAAGACAAGACTCCCCCTGCCTGGTTCACTTCCTACATGGAGAAGGTAAGAGTGGCCCTCTGGAGACAGGAAGTGGATGTGTTTTACATTTCAGCAGAAGAAGAACTGGGTAGTTAGCATGAGCAGCGATAGCCACCGTGGCTGAACAGACAGAGAGAAGAGCGCCACCTACAGGAACTCAAACTCCATCAACAGGAAATCCAAGGAGGAAGACGTCACAGTACTGGACACACTGTTTGATTGACAGGTGATCTCTGGGAAGAGCAGTGAGGAACACCACAGTGAGGAACACCACAGTGAAGAACACCACAGTGAAGGACACCACAGGGAGGGACACTACAGTGAGGGACACCACAGTGAGGGACACCACAGTGAGGAACACCACAGTGAAGAACACCACAGTGAAGAACACCACAGTGAAGAACACCACAGTGAGGCTGAGAGATGAAGATGGATTCTGGATGAAACCAGGATCTTGTGGATTTTTTTGCTTAATCTGAGTTTTGACGTGGATTCATTCATTCTGATGTTAAAATTATTTGTCCTCCTTCTCTCTCCTCTTCCTCACCATCCATTCCATCTTTCTCCCATTCTCTGCCTCTCCCCTATCCATACATCTCCCACCTTCCCTCTCCTCCCTTGCTGCCTCCCTTCTCTCTACCTCCCTCCTCTGGTTACCTGCTCCCCACTCCACTCCTCCCCTCACCTTCCCACTCCTCTTCCATCTCTCCCTTGCCTCCTCCCCCCTTCCCTCCCTCCGTCTCTCCAGTTTAAAGACCAGGTCGTCCGCGAGGCGGTGGAGAAGATCTGCCGGGAGTTCTCCGGCCAGTGCTGCATCCACAAGCCCCTGGGAGGCGGCGGAGGAGGGGGAGGAGGAGGAGGAGGAGGAGGAGGAAGGGGAGAGGCAGGAGGAGGAGCAGAGGCCCAGCAGGTCCCCGAGGTTTCCTCCTCCACCCTGCCCGGAGCCCCCTCCTCCTCCTCCTCCTCCACCCCTCCCTGCTCCTCCTGTAGGGGGCAGACCACCGGAGGAGGGTACCAGTGCAGGTAGGAAGCGCTCCTCTTCCTGCTACTACATCTGCTCCTCCTCCTCCCCTACTCCTCCTCCTTCAACCCAGCTACCTTTCTTAGCTGTTCAGATGCTACATGAGGGCTTGTAGCAACTGATAATATAATAACCACCAGATAATCAATAACTGACTGATGTAATAAAACTCATTATTACATTAACTGATGAGTATTACTTCATGCTACTGTAATAATAATACTAGTTTTGCTTTTTAAAATTACATATTTTTTTATTTATTTTATTTTATTTTATTTATTTATTTATGTATTTATTTATTTATTTATTTAATATATATTTTATTAATATATAATATTGTCTTGTTAGGATCCAGAGAAAATAAGAATAAGATATACATAATAAAAATAAAATATTAAATAAAGTAAGTAAATAATGCAATAAAAATACACACACACAAATAAATACATTTTTTAGAGACGGGGGGTGGAAGAGGCGTTGGTTCTCCGGAGTAGTTTTCTTTTCCTGGTATATGACACTGAGGAGGTGGTTAGTTTCTTTTTACCAGAACATCGTCTGCTTTCTGTTTCCCTCTCTGGTCCAGTATAAAGACAGTAACAGTCGTCAGCCTCTCTCTGGTCTGGGCAGGTGGCGTTCTGCATGTCTACACCTGTTCTCTGGAGTTTGTAACTTGTAACCTGTCCTCCCTTCCTCTCTCTCCTATCCTTTCCTTTTCCCTCCTCAGCGTCTGTACTTCCTGTACTCTGTGCGAGCCCTGCAGCTTCTCCCATGATCCCAGCCACAACCTGGTGAGGGCGAGGACTCCCCTGTCCATTCCCGAGCACGGATCCCCGGCTCCGGACCACAGCAGGTAGGACCACATGGAGTCAGGATCGTTTTCAGATGGCGATCAGGACCACGGAAACTGATTAACCGACGAGTTAAAGCAGGGAGCAATAACGGAGAATAGTTGTAGACTTGTTGTAGATTGTGACGTCTTCAGGTTTCAACATGACGTCTGACGTATCTTCTACCAGAGCTTGAATCTGTTTATTGACATGAAGTTGAACTTTGTCCCGTTTGTGTTTCCTGTTAATCACACGTTATAGAGCTGTTCATCATCAATACATCAGTACAAAGTAAATTCTGACAACAGAGCAAGAGGAATATATACTAATAATACTTACTTATATGTATAGCACAAGAAATACGGTTATATATCGTGTTTTTTTACTATAGGGAAGGTTTGTATAGTGGATGTTATCGTGTCTGGTGTACTAGATCGCTGTGGTTGTATATCACCTGTAACGTAATGGAAATATATGATCATGTGACGTATTCTCTCACCAGTATCTGTAAGACTCTGAAGGTGATCTAATGATTGAAACATTCAACTCTTTCACAAATCTCTTCAGTAAAGAGAAAGAGAAAGCAAACAGGGTGACGGCAGGCAGGCGGTGTGAGACAGGAAGCAAGGGTGTTTTGTGAAATGTGGTCTTAATTTTTTAGAAACACAAGCACTAACGATACAGCTGACTTGAGACAAAAGTTACCTAGACTGTGGTCTGGTTTGTTCACAGTGGTGGTGTCATGCTCTGATGAAGGCTGAAGCCCAATTGATCTTGTTCATTAATTGAGGTTAACCTAGCTATTTGGGATTAGTAGGACCTAATAAGTATAAAAACAAAGCATTGTCTTTGAACAGGAAGTAGTTGTCCTCATATGGGGACATCAGTTCATTGGTCAGGTCACTGTTGTTCATTGTCACTCTTCAAGTATAAAACTGTCCATTCCAATGCCTGAACATGGCTGTGTAAAAACACAATGCAACATATCTAAAAGCCTCGTGATTTGTTCGTTAGGGTTAGGGATGGGACCGGCTAGGGTTAGGGTTACGGTTCGGCTGTGGAATGACTTGGCTGAGATGCCCTGCCATCTTGTTTTTACACTGATTTGCTACCACTAGATGGCACAAAAAAAAGTGTCTACGAATGAGAACAACAGGTTGAAGTTGAGCAGAATGAAGTTTATAAGGTGCAGCTAACCCGAAATCTAATGTCCCCATATGAGGATGCAGGGTCGCACCCCAACTCCCGTGGTCTTCATGGATCCGTCGTAATCCATGAATGATCTGTCGTGGATCATAGCAGATCGAAAATCTCGAGTGTTGTTGTATGACCCAATACTTGAAGTAGGAGGGCTTGACTCATTGAACGGCGTTGTTGTAATATAGTTCAATGTCTGTTTAAATAAAATACATGAAATAAATGTATTTGTGAATTTTGCCTCATAGTCATTGTTTGATTTGAAATACAAATTTCATTAGTACAGAAGAAAAACCACCAGTTTGACACGTCCCAATACTTTTGCATTTACAGATATTTAGTTCATTTCTGTGTTTTGTTTGTCTTCTGTTTCTATTCTGTGCCCGTGTCTTCATCTTCATCTTCATCTCTTTGCCCTCCCCTCCAGGTTCTACAGGCGAGGCGACCGTAGTTTCCGTAAAGCGGAGAAGCAACGCCTCAAAGCGGAGAAACGCCAGCTGAAGGCCGAGGTCAAGGAGATCAGGAAGCAGCTGAGGATGGAGAGGCGGGGCTTACAGTGGAGCTCCTCCCACAGAGATGGAAGCTCCTCCCCTGTCCTGCTGCAGCCCCGCGCCACCCAGCATAACAGCCCCGAGTAGGTTGCTAGAAGGGGAAGTAGAAATTAGAGAACGTCAGATTGTTCCAAGCGAGTTATGTGGAGTAAACTCTACTTCAACGCTCCTAAATGGGTCACCAATGTACCCAATGTACCTTCGATAGTGGAACATACTAAAGTCATTTCAAATGTTCTCCATTATACCAATGAGCCCCTTCTTCCTCCCCGCCAGGCGTCCCAAGCGTCCCTGTCCCCTGGTGGTTCCAGCCATGACCGCTGTGTTTCTGGATGAGAACCTTCCTGATGGAACCCGACTCCGACCCGGGACCAAGTTCATAAAGTACTGGAAGATGAGGAACACTGGAACCATCAGCTGGAGTGCTGATACTAAGGTATAGCCCTCCAGCATATCCTAGTCTACTCTACTTGAGTACTTGAGTACAGTACAGTACAGTACAGTACAGTACTCTACTCTACTGTACTATTAAAGGTTTTGGAAGATGTGGAGCACTAGAACTGAGATTAGGTCATGCTGTGATACTGCATCACTGCAATGGTAGATACCCATAGAATTGAAAGTTACAATTGAAAGTTTGTATGTTTACCTGTGACTAGGATTACTGCTTGTGCTCATAATACCAGGGTAAGTGACGCTCATGCTTTACATTGTTTCTCTCCCTGCAGTTGAAGTTCATGTGGGGAAACTTGGCGGTGGGTTCAGGGGACCGTTGGAGAGAAGTGTCCGTCCCCTTCCTCCAGCCGGGACAGGTGAGGCATGACACATGCTCTTATTTTGAAAAAAAAAACACAAAACCCTCTACATCTTATTACTTTATCTTCTCTACATGATAATTATTGGGGTTATTATTGGGACACAATATTTCTAACCGTGCAGTCCTTATTATCGGTTGCTTGTAATGTTGGTGATCTAGAAATTGACCTTATTCTGATGTTGCACTGATTCTGAGTCCCTCTGGATAAGAGCGTCAGGATGAGCTGAGGTGAGAGACTGGATGACATGAGATGAAATGAGGATGAGATGAATGAATGAAAAGATACTTGCCGGCCCGGCCCAGGACATTTTTAGCTCCAGTTGCCCTACATATCCCCGTTGTTCCAGCCACACCCACTCGGGCCTGATGACACCGATAACAGACGTCTTTTCTGCCCGTCTAGGTCGGCGTGGTGAGCGTGGCGCTGTGTGCTCCCACCGTGGAAGGGTCCTACACATCCCACTGGCGCCTGGCCCACGGCGGGGAGCAGTTCGGACCGCGGGTCTGGTGCAGCATCGTGGTCGACCCTCTGGCCCCGGCCGCCATGATGGCCGATGGGATACTGGTGTCGCCATGCGTCACACCACAGGTAGAATGGATAGGTGGATGGATGGAAAGAAGAATCCCATGATAGCAGATCAGTGTCATCCTGTGTCTTGCTGCCTGCAAATACATTGAATAAATGCATGGATGTATGGATGAAGGAAGGATGAAGGATAAAATTCTTTGGTGGCATTCTTACCTTAGGGTAAGAACCCAGTGGCCAAGGATGGAAAAACCTGTGCAGCTTCTAGGGACCAACCTCTAATGTCAGTGGACCAAGAAGAGTACTTCATCCCATCTGTTGACCTGCTTACTGCGCAGGTAATTTCTACTACGATACAGACTAGAGTGTATTCTACTACTAGAGGAGATCAATGTACGATCGGTGAAAGTCTGATGTTTCTCTCTCTCACCTCTCAGGACCTTCTGTCTTTTGAGTTGTTGGACATCAACATCGTCCAGGAGTTGGAGAGCGTCCCGAACAACACCCCTGCTGGTAAGACGGCGTCAGTACCAGTACAATTTCAACTTCTCGACCAGCTGACAGCGAGTGAGCAAGTCGGCATTCGGCGTCTCACTCCCAGACACCTCGGCTGGATATCGGGTTGTTGCTGGACATCTCGGCTTTTGCAGGGATTGAACTTCTGATCCTTTTAGTTTACGGAATCTTTTTAATTGCTGGGTCTCCTACCACCGTTGCCCCTTGATGACATGATTAAGCACATTACGTGGACATTATATCTACATTTATACCTGATTTATTTCTGTCCCTCCATCCACCTCTCCCTTCATGTCCTCCATCCAGACATGACTCCCTGCATGTCCCCTCTGCCCCATGAGGGCCACCTGCAGGACAAGAGCAGCCCCCCTTTGGGCCTGATACAGGAAGAGACCGAGGTCGTCACTAGCATTATGGGTAAGAGGTTCTTCATGAAGTTTTGTTGTTGCTTTTGGTAAATGAAAGAAGACCAAACTGTATGCCACAGAAACAAAAAGGTCCAGGTTGAGTGACAGTTGGAATATAATCGGGTCGGTTTCTCACAAGGCAGTCACTCATGCCATGCCTCCAATCCCTTTCCTCAGATGTGCCCCAGGGGGCGGGCTCTGGAACGGAAGGGGGCGGGGTCCCAGCCCAGGAGGAAGGGGAGGATGACATCAGCGGGACTCAGTTTGTTTGCGAGACCGTGATTCGCTCGATGACCCTGGAGGAAGCCCCTGACCACGCCCCCTTGAGAGGGACCCGCCCAGGGACAGGTAAAGGTCAGTCAGTCATGTATGAGACCGGTGTTGGGTGTTTCTTAACTCAACTCATAAGATTATTTCCCTCTTTCAAAACAGCTGTGCCTCCGAGACATATCTGTATAACTAAAAGCTTTAACCTTTAGCACGGTAAACCCAAATGAAACTCTTCTTACGATCCACTTCCTGCCTTCTGTCAGTGGTGCGTCCGGCTGCCCTGGGTGGCTCCGCCTCTTCCTGCGTGAAGAGTAAAGCGGTGAAGACGGAGAAGAGCCCGGAGAGCAGCCCTAACAGCAGCTCTAACGCCCCGTTGAAACCGGCGACCCTGAAGGCCTCCCTCCCGGCCCCTCTGAAAGCCTCCCTGCCGGCTCCTCTGTTGGTGACCCCGGCCCCGGGCCCCGGCCCCAGCTCGGCCCCGGCCCCTCTCTCTGCTCCGCCCAGGGCCTCCACGCTGCCGGAGCACAGGACCGCAGGTGAGATTGTGAGATCCAAGGAAGGTTGACTAGCGTGCATGCTGGTTTCCGGCAACCTTCAGGTCATACGACTGTTTCTCTGACCTTTTTTAATCCATTATCACTCCTTTTTTTTCAGCTGTATTTTATTTGTTTGGCCTTTCAAATAGTTTCATGTGCTGGAAAAAGATCAAATCCGCTAAACCTCAACGAGTGAAATTAACGAACTCAACTTTTATTGATCCCGACACAGACAAGGGAGTGGAGTCGGACATCGAGAGCATCAGTGTAGAACCCGGAGAGGAGGGGAGAGGAGGGAGAGGAGGAGGTGGAGCAGGAGGAGCAGCAGGAGGAGGAGGAGAAAGACGGAGAGGAGAAGAGGGAGGGGACGAGGAGCCGCTCTTCCTCGGCCTCCTCAGAGGACTACATCATCATCCTCCCTGACTGCTTTGACACCAGTCGGCCACTAGGGGAGTCCATGTACAGGTACACACGTTTTAAATGGCTTTTTCTCAGTCTACCACTTTGCCGTTGCGTCACAAATCTCTTATCAACCACGTCTAGCGTCGTCAGGGAGGTCCATGGGAGGACTGGCTGTGTGCAAATAATGGCTAAATAAATAGAAAGGCTAGAAAAAGAGAGATTCCTGAAAAGGATTGTTAGTAGTAGTACTGGTGTAGGTCAAATCAGACATGTAATGTGAATAGTTTCAGGAAACAAAGTATCACAAGTTGTAGCTTGAAAACCATCAGGTCAGCTTAATAACATGCAGCTACTAACCACTGCTAACACTAGCTTCTACTAGACACGTTAGCTAGTGTGCAAATCAGATGTGTTTACAACATGCTAACTGCTAGCTAGCTAACAATCTGGCTTTATCTAAACACAAAATCGGTCACATGTATCAGTGGAAAGAGTTTCCAGTCAAAATACCACAGGAAAGAACCGTGTTGAACTGTTGCAAGTTGTATGCTTCAAAATGCAATCAGCTGTTTACAGCCACTGTTGGCCAAGACCTCCAATATGGCCGCCAGAGCCTGTGTTACGTCACCTGAAATCCCAGGTGCTTGTTTTATAGAAGAACATATTTTGGTAACCAGGGAAATATTCAGTAGGAGTATGTACAAAAAGGATGATGGTTTCTCACACACACACACGCACACACACACGCACACACACACACACACTAATGCGCTTGCACATGTACACACACACACACACACACACACACACTCTTTCTCTTTGTAATTCCCCATTCCTGCCGTTCCAGCTCGGCCCTGTCCCAACCTGGTGACGTCCCAGCCGAGACCCCCACGGACCCGGACACCCCGTCTTCCGACTGCCCGGGCCATACCACCCCGGAGGGGGAGCGAGGGGAGGTGGAAGAAGCCACGGCGGCGGCGGGGGCGGGGGTGTCTGGTACCAGCAGCGCCAACGACATGCTGTGTACCTCTCAGACACTGGACGATGAGCCACTGACACCTGAAGTGGTGGCGCCTCCTAAAGCCATCCTCACTCCAAGGTCAGTGACGTGGACAGTGGTGGATCAGTGAGTGATCACCAGATTCATTTCAGGATATTAATATAATTACGGTAAACAAACGAGAAGACATCACTAGAAGACTGGCAGCCTCTAACCTCTAATTTACATCGCGTGCCACCGAGTCTGCTGGATTGCTTTGCGGCACAAAACAGGAAGAGGGCGCTGTTCTTCCAGCGCTAACGGAGCTAAAGATAAAGCTCTGATAGCGCTGGAAGAACAGCGCCCTCTTCCTGAGAGTTTCTCACAATGGTAAATGGTTTAACAAATGAAAGGCCGGTGGAAAAATCACTTCCAACATGTTTATCCTCTTCAGTAACAAAAAAAAGAAAAAAACGCCAGGGAGGAGGAGGGAGGGGGGACGAGTAGCAACAACCTCACCACAGGAGGCACCGGGGTTTATGGGAAATGTGGTTAATTTGGAAAAACACTCACTGTCTTATCCATGATCTCATTGGTTTACGGTAATCAAACCAAGATAACACAATTAATCGACAACAATATATTGATCTTTACATCCTTCTACGTGCAGCACCTTTTAGCGCGTTGAGCTAAACTACAGTATCGAGTCCACGTACTTCTTCATTAAATCTCTTCCACCCTAAACCCTAATGTCAGAATGACCGTGAGGGTAACGGATGTTGAACATTGTTTGGGCAGTAAATAAGCGAGAACCGTACTGGAGGGCGGACAGATCGATCAGCCTGTCGCCTATTGATACCTAACAAATACTGTCGTGTTGTCGTGCAGCCCAGAGAGTAGCGGACAGACGGACGCCGATACCACCGCTGCAGAGGGAGGAGCAGAGGGGTCCGAACTGTACCAGACCGAGGATGGTAAGCACACGCACGCACACACGCACGCACGCACGCACGCACGCACGCACGCACGCACGCACGCACGCACACACACGCACACACACAAATTGCTGGACTAGATGGTTCGATGCCCTTGTAGGGATCACGTCGCTGTACAGATCGTATATGGTTACCATGTGGTCTTTGCTAAATGATTTCTTGTATTTGCTTATTTGTAAAAGCATCTCTGTCTCTGTCTCTTATTCCCATGTGTGCGATGGGTGCTGATCTTATATTTACAGCAGCTTCAAAATAAGATACATTGTATTGATCTCAGAGGAGAAAGTGCAGCAGGAAAGAGGAGATATGTTACTATTACGCCTACTAGCAAAATGTTTCTCCACTGTAACTAACTGTAGCAGTATACCTAGCTACTGTTGTCTGTTCCCTATGTGTTATAATATGGTGAAAACTAGATGAAAGGTTGATGTGTTTTATTTTGTTTTATTGTGTTTTAGCGTCTGGTTCTGGACAGACTGAAACAGACGATGCTGAAGCTACTGAAGACACAGAAGAGGGCAACCCAGAGGACCCCAGGTCTCACACACATTTATAATACAGCCATCATTTATTTGGATTTTGGGCTGACAATTATTTAGTAAGAAAAGGTGTCCGTAGCTTTACTTCTGTCCAACTATCAAGTGGATTTTAACGTTTGAAATGTGTTGAAATTAATTTACGTCTCAAGCGAAAAAACTCTGCAGGTCCTTTTCAACATTTTGTAATCTGATAATAAATACTGGGATGTAAAACCGAGCCCGAGTTCATACGGTCGGTGTCTCGTGTCTCGTTTGTTCCCTGCAGGCACCCGGGCATCACCGGTGGCCTGGTGAAAGGAGCTCTGTCAGTAGCAGCCTCAGCCTACAAGGCCCTGTTCACGGGACAAGGCCCCACACAGGTCAGCCATCTTTGTGATGTCACAATGCCTCTGGCTTAGATGCTAACATGCACTGTTGCAACATGAACGTAGAGAGACGGCAGTGCAAACTCAAGCACAGAGGAAATTCCAGCAAATATTGGAGAAAACTGAGACGTGGCCAGGATGAATCTGAAGCATGTAGAAATATAAGAAAAACACTAAAATCAACCAATAGAATAAAAGAAAATGGAATTAACAGCCAATAGATTACTGATGCACTTTTTACCTACAATTTCCAGCGGCTTGGATAGATATAGAGCGCCCCCCACAGGTTCTTACTGGCTTGCTAGAGCTCATCCAGTGGTTTTCTTGGGTATATTAAACCAGTTGCTGCTTACGTGTAGCTGATGCGTAGTCAGTTCAATGATTGGTCTTCTTCCTCTGCAGCCCCCAGTGGACGCTTCCACCCAAGACACCATGATGGCGGTGCTGGTGGAGATGGGCTTCGGGGACCGGCCACTCAACCAGCGCCTGCTGAAGAAACACAACTACAATCTGCTGGACGTGGTCAACGAACTCGTTCAGATGACCGACAATGACTGGTACTCAACACGCTACTGAAGAGGATGGTGGGAAGGGGGGGGGTGAGAGAGGGAGGGGGGGGTGAGGGAGGGAGGGATGGAAAGGGAAAGGAGGGAAAAGGGAGATACAGCTACAAACTACAACATGAAGAGATAGAAGAAAAAGAAGAAGAGGAGGAGGGATAAGGAGGGGGAAGACGAGAGGGGGGTGGAGGAGATGAAACACAATTAAACAAAGGGTAGAAGAGGAAGACGAAGGGGAGGAAGGAACAGAATGAAGAGGAGAAAGAAGAGGGGGAGCCACCTTTTATCCCTCCCTCATTCCTCCCCTGCCTCCGATTGGACCAAGTGGGCAGGAAGCGATCTTCCCTGTGACCATATAAGGAGATATTCCGGCGAACTCTCTGGGATAATGTACTGGACTATCAAACAACCACAACGTGTAGTCTTACATTCAGCATAGGCCTTGATCGTGGCAGACCGGTTGCTTTGCTTGGCAGAGAGACACGTCTTATAGTCTTGCATTGAAGGTGCTGCGTGTAGCATTCGGCGTTTCTCAAAATTAAGACCGCATTTCCCATAAGCCCCTCTTGCGCCCTGTAACAAAGAGGATGTTGCTATTTGTTTTGAAGCGCAAGAGGGACGTTAGCCAGTAACAGAATTTATGCATTTTGACGCGGCAAGCTAACGTGAAGTTGAAACTATGCAGTTAGACTAGTGGAACGGGAATCAGGTCGCGTGTTAGTCGCAAAGTAAAATCACTTCCTGTTTCGTACCGTGAAGCACCGGCAGATTTCCCTCCAACTCCAACACACAACCTTCCCTTTCATGGTTTGTGGTAACTGTACTGGTGTTTCAGCACTGATGCGGTAATGATTTGCCGATGCTAAAATGCTACACGTAGCAGCTTTAGGCTTAGCGCTTTACTGTGGCAGACGCTCACTTTACCTTTAGACGGATCGAGAGAGGATACTAGAGTATTAAACACCATATATCTGCAGTGACAAAGAAAGTAAAGTTTGCGTCACAAGTAGCTTTTTTTTATTCTCACCTAGTCATTCCAGTCATATTTACACACTCTAGTCCACGTTGAATTTACGATGTGGCAGAGATTGGTGCAAAGTCATTCTCTTTGCCCGTTTATGTTGCAGTATCTTAGAGTACGGCTGCATTTGAGTGGTTTAAAATAGTTTGTTCTTTAAGGATTAATAATTGATGTCCGCATCACTGGAGCATATATAGGATATCTAATAACACAGTGTACTGTAGGCGTAACCTGCTGCTGTATGACTACTGAGAGCATTAAAACCATTCCCCCATATAACTTGAGATTACACTACAGAGGAAAAGTACTCTGCCATAGCAACTATATGGAGAATTCCTTTGTTATATTGTGTTAAGATATTGTAGAATCAATACAGTTGGATGTATTTCCATTCTAAATATACCTGCAGGAATAAGTACCATTCATCCACAAGACCAGCGGGTGATTTCTTAAAAATATCTTTTCCCTAAAAGCTACCGTGTACAAAATATCAGAAACACTTTCCTAGAAAGAGTTTCTGTGAGTTGTACCACGATGTTGTCTCAAGGCTTAGAAATCCTCCTCTGACCCGTTTCCTTCATGACTGTAGTGGCTTTCACAATAAGGATTCCTCGCTTTTAACCTGGATTCCCCTGGCCGGCCTGTTTCATGGGAGGAGGAAGGCGTTCCTAATGTTTTGTGCAGCTTCGTTCATACTACAGCTGAAGGTTCTCGTGACTCACATCTGATGTTTTCTAATCTATGAACGGCAACAAGGGGAGTGGAGTCGCGGTTCTTCGGTTCGGACCTGGACCGCCTGGATGCAAGAATTGGATCCTGAGCCACGTCGCCTTACATTTAACCACAAATTTGTCTCCGTTGCCATGGCGATGACTAAATCTTACGTCATTCACCTGAGACAGCTGTCGTGATTTTGGCCCCGCGGCAGCTTGGCCGATCCGGCGTCGGCATTAGAGGACGAGGAAACACGGCAATGGAAACTTTGGAAAGAAAGACAAACAAGACAAACTCGATTTGTGGAGACAAAAATGGATGTGACGTCTTCGGTTCTTGTTATTGTTTTCAACATCGATATCGGTTCACGTTGCTATCGGATATGGGTTGCGTCCTAGAATAGGTATGAACAATCATCCAAAAAAAAAAAAATAGTAAGAAAAATATGTAAGAAGCAGTTTGAGCAGAATGTGTTTACGGTGTGAACGTAGCCCAAGTGTTTAGCTAAGTAGGTCGGGGTGCGTTCAATAACTTGAGGCAGCAAACAGGATAGGAGTTATGTTCATGAGGAGTTGAAATCCTTCAGGAAAGTTCATATCAGTTTATTATCTTTCATTCATGCCATCTGTTTTGTCCTTGTGGAGTTTAAAGTGGGCGGGGTCGGGTGGTGGTGGGCGGGGCTATTGAAAAGCATGTGTAGTTTTCAACACACCCGTGTGTTGTGTCAGTATGTCTTGCTGTGAACACACGTTGCGTAATGCAAGAGTAATGCAAAGATGCGTTATCCCATGCGAGACTCACGGACGTGTTGAAAAGGAACACGTCCTTTTTAAGAGCGTATCAAGAACATGTACAGTAAGCTCGTTACAAACTTGTAAAACGAATCAAATGGTGTGTAACAATGTGAAATGTTTTTGTTTTTTCATTACTACATATGTATGATTATGCAGTACCTCGCATTTGCAAATGATGAATGTTGGTTGATTTCATTAGTTGCGACTAAGGTTTTAGGTTGTTTAAGGTGTTTTGCTTTGAATGCTAGAAGGCCGTTTGGAAACGTCATATAAAAAAACGAGTTGTGGATGTTTGTGGATGTGCTTTTTGAGGCTTGTTCTTTTGCTGTGGTTGGATTTGCCCTGCTGTATGTGTGTTTATGTTTATGTTTGTTGGAAATGTTACCAGGAAAAATATTTTTTTTTTGCACACAAGAGGACTTGAGGGGGTTTGAAGGGATAGTTTAAAAAAAACGGCACTGAACTTGTGTACAGATGTGTTCACACTCGTCATTTTGAAGGTTTCAGTTAAAAATCCCTTTTAATTTTTGACAAAATCATCTTGGTGCAGAGGAAATCTTTGTTCCTTTGTAAGTCAGTGGTCAAAGATAATCGTTCCCGCTAAGATGCTGTAGTTCTCCTCTTCTGGTCAAGCTGCAAAAAGTCACTTTCACTTCATGGATCCATCAATGGTCTCCAGTGAAGTTTGGATTAAGGTACATAAACAAACTTTAGCTGTTAAATACAAAGAGCTCTGTCTTTACAGCTCGGCCAAAAACTAACAACCAAATGCTGCTGGCAAACCCAAACAAGATTACTTAATGAGGACGTTTCTTCTCACGGCATCCCTTCGTTTTGTCGTACCAAAGGTATACTAGTGAATCCAACCGTTGGAATCAGATGCAAGCTTAGACTTTTTTGGCAAACTGTCTGCCATCAACAATACAGTAGATAGAAAACAACATCACTGGTGATTTCATCCAGAATCAAGCCGAAGGACAGTGAGCTAAAGTTGATCTATTTTTTGCTGATGACTCTCTATACTATATATATCATGTAATATGAATTTAACTTAGCTAAATAACATTTTCCCTCCTTTTGATTGTGTCTCAATTTGCCTCCATGTAAAGCCACGATAATACTATGCCAACAGCAAAAAAAAAATTTACTATTGTCAACATAATGAAGATAATCATCGTTGAATTACTTACACAGGTTACAGCGACCAGGATGTAAAACAAATGTTTGTGATTTTTGAGAATATATTGAACTCCAGTGTTTCTCCTACTAGAGGTTTGTCAGGGTGGCCCATCCTAGCTAAAAAGATATATACTTTGGTTTCATTGGATGATTTCAGTATCACACTGTCTGAAGTCTGTTTCTGTAGCCTACCCATTCCCACCAAGAATATCATTCCCGGGGGAAACACTGGTTCACGCTGCAGTTAACCTGGTTTCCACATCATGTGAACCATTAAAACTTTCCTCAGCCCGGGACCCAAATTTAGTCACTTCAGTCTCGCCGCTGTCTCATTAAAGATACAAATACCACCAGTGGGAACTGTGGTAGGCAAACAAACACTGCTGTACAAATACAAAACCCCGCAAGTCAAAATGGACACTGGCTGAAATGTCCACGTGAAGGTGAACATTTGTTGTCTCATATTTTGTGTGTCATTGCACTATAACTGAACATGTATGCGTTCTGTAAGGGCGGGGCAGGTGAGATATTTTCATATCGGGGTGTGAATGCAAGCTAAGTATTGGGGGAGGAAGAGAAAAGGGGTTGATTGAGCTTTTTTCTGTTGCACTTTATGGACATGGTATGTGATGTACAAATTAAAGTCACTACACTTATTATGGATGCTGGCTCATTTCCTGCTTAGCAAAATGAAGACCATGCTACTATGTGCTGAAAGAGAAACATTTTTTTTTATTTCTTTTTTACATCTTCCACAATGAAATCGGAAGTAGATCACTTCTCTGTTCTCTGACAATCAGCAATATTGTTAAAACTTCCTGAGGGAGGCAGCAAAATCTACAACGTTACAATTACTGCTGCGTCATCTCAGCAGCCTGTTGTGAAGTCAGGCCAGAAAAAATTCACTGGCGCTGAGCAGCTACCTGCCAGAATGACACCGGAAATAAAGCGAGTTTGCCTTCAAAATAAAAGCTGTCGAGCCTAAAGCTTTGGGAGCGCTACTTACTTAATACCCATGGCAGAAAGCAATCAGCAGATGCTCTTCAGAAAATAATTTATTAAAAACCAGGGTACGAGATACTCTGTTTCTGGAAAAGTTAAAACTGGCCCACACATTCAGCTTAAATGAGCCTTCGCCAGGGGGTACAATTTGTAACTTGAGGAAAAAAGAATAACATGGGCATCATGTGGGTAAGGCCTTTGCCACACCCAAGCCTAAGGTTGATCTAATATAATAGTTATAATACACCAGATTTTGAAGTTTGGACTGGCAAATGACACCAAAGGTAGGGGCTGTGGCATAACTTAGAGTTTAGTCAATTGATAATTAAGTATTGGGGTGTACAGAACAAGACAAGGGGAATCAGTTCATTAAATATTGAGTCAAACCTTAGCCCTAAACAATTCTAAAAAGGCTACATTGTCGTGAACACGTTCATGAATACGTACATACATATTTTATTTTGAAAGTTGTAACCGGAAATCAAATTCTGTGATGTAGTGGGTTTGACCGCGCCTGCTCTGATCAAGTTTACCACACGCAGCTGAAACAACGCGGACCGATGCGTGTGGCGCGCGCCGTGGGAAAGGAGCGTCGTTTTCCAGCCAGCGGTGAAGATGAAGACTTTTAACGCGAAATCACAAACCAGGTGAGCAAATCCCACGAGCCGGTTAGTCTGAGAGCACGAGGCGAATCCGGTGAAACGAAACTCTGAGACGCTTTCAGGAATTTTCAGGAATGGATGGTAAAATAAAAATACTGAAAAAAATACATTTCACACACACCTCAGAGTATGTTGCAAAATATACTCGAATTTGTACTTTAATCGATTAAGTTAATATCGGACATGTTTTGGGATGTATTTCTTTCCTGTGCGCTCGTGACAACATACATCTGAGGGTATTTACATGTTGCAGCTATTTTGGGCTCTCAAATATTTTTCTAATCAAATCTTCTACTTGTGCAAATACATTTATGACCAGTTTTGTCTCTTAATTATACTCTTAGGTAACGTTGTGTGTGTGACTGTAGTTTTCTCCGTATGTTTGGAGTTAAACTCCCTAGCAAAATAAACGGCGACTATCAAGCTTCTTGTTACACGCCCCTCCCGTGTGTGTGTGTGTGTGTGTGTGTGTGTGTGTGTCAGATAAGTAAATTCACTTCTACTTCATGGCCCTGGTGTACTCTGACGAGGGCCTGTAGTAACTGATAATACTGTTCATGTAATAAATACCCCTCTTAATCCTAACTGATGCCGTAATAATATTCCCATATACACTCACAACCGGAGTGAGTTTATTATTAGTCAGTATTATGATTACATCATCAGTTCAAAATATGTCGCCCCCTCTGTGATGTCATAAACACCAGTTAATGTGGTGGTACTACCTACCCGGTTTAACCCTTTTGTTTTGCATTGTCAGATGCCAAGCAGAAGTTACATTCAACATATTTTCCACTCTTTTCTCTTTTTCTCACATTCATTTCTTCCCCCGTGTAAGCAAGTAAACAAGCTGGTTTTACACCTGCTTCCTTCTCCTCGGGTCTATTTTTACCATTTACTGCAGTGCTGTTGTATTTCATAGGAACCTTCACCTCTCTGTGTTGTACCACTTGTTGTTACTGCAGGTATGATTGTCTCCTCGTCTGAATCCTAACATCTACATCACTACCTGTTTGGTTTGCAGGTATGTTTGGTAGCAACCTTCTATTCTATTAATAGATCAGATCATAAGAGGGACTAGACTAGGACTGTAGATTACCTCCCTTCACATGCATTTTAAAACTTAGTGTAAATAATTGTGAGGCAGGATTAGTGTTTCATGGGATATTCTCCTGCTGTGTGACATTTCACAGGTCACCAATATGGCCTTGCACATATGTATGTAGCTAGCTATGTAGCTTGCTAATCTGGCTGGCTAGCTAGCAGCCTAATTTAATTACTGTTAACATGGGACTACTAGCCACTGCTAACGCTAGCTTCTACTAGATATGTTAGCTAGTGTGCTAATCAGATGTGTTAACAACAAGACAGTGATGGTTAGCTGACCAGATGCTATGGTTAGCTAGCTAACAAGCTACATGATCTAAACACTAAATCAATCAGATGTATCAGTGACGAGATGATCAGTTCAGTCAGAAATGAACCAGCTATTGTTGCCCATGAGCTGCAGACCTCCAATATGGCCGCCAAAGGGTGCGTGACATCACCTGAAAGACCTGAAAGAAACAATGTTCTTCTCTTCTCTCCTCAGGTATGGGGACAGTTTCCAGCATGAGGCTCGGTGGCAGCGAGGAGGCGGGGCTACAACACAGCGGGAGTGACCAGGACAACCAGCCAATCATTGAGCAGGACGAGAGGAAGAAGCGGAGCTCCAGCAGGAGACACAGCTCGGGAGAGACACTGGACTGTCCGACCTGCCAGGGCACCGGACGTATACCCAGAGGTAACACACACACACACACACACACACACACACACACACACACACACACACACACACACACACATACTTGTATTACTATACTTGGGAGGACCTAACCTCATAATATCCCCTTAAAGAAGCGAGGGAATGACTTGACTCTGTTGAAGCTCTAAAACTCAAACTGGTTCTCACAAGAATAGAAAAACAATTGAAAAACATTTCCGCAGAAACACACATGGGCGGGTCCAGTGAGCTCTGATGTGAACGGTGTTGTTGCGATGGAGGTACATCGAGGTTGTTCTTGTCGGTTGCAGGTCAGGAGAGCAAGCTGGTGGCCGTCATCCCCTGTAATGACCAGAGGCTGAAACCACGACACACGTAAGACATGCTGACCTCTGGATCGGGTCACGACCTGAGTTAGTAACTCAGCTGGCCTCCATTCAGGATCACGGGTCTTTATACAGCTGCTTTTACCTGACGGACCTTTAAATGTGTTTCCCATTTTTATTTCCTTTTGAAATATTTTACTGTTTCTTGTTCTTTTGTCGTTTCTGAAGTCCTTTGCTGTGAGAAAACAATTTCTTCTAGAATTTATAGTTGAGAAGAGTGAACGTCTTCATTTGTCCTAACAAGGCGTATGACCCGCCTCTCTAACCTCTGGCTGATGCTGGTCTGTCGCTCACTGATGTATTATCTCTTATCTGCTTCCTCCTTTCACAGGAAGCTGTACGTGGCGGTGTCTGTCGCCGTCTGCCTATTGGTCAGCTCCCTGGTGTTGTTCTTCCTGTTTCCCCGCTCTGTCATCCTGTCGCCGGTGGCCGTCCAGTCCGTCTTCGTTTACTTCACCGAAGACGACGTCCGGATAAATGTTACGGTGAGCAGGGAGTGATGGAGGTGATGAAGGAGGGGTGGGCGGGGGCAGAGGCTTGTGTAGGAGGAGCTAAGTGCCAGTACAGGTCAATAAAGGTCATAGACTGGTGACTGGTGGCGCTAACAAACCAACCAATCACAACTCTTGTTTGCGTGCAGAACGTCCTGAACATCACCAACCACAACTTTGCCGAGGTGCAGGCCTTCAACCTGACGGTGCAGGCCCTGAACCTGGACATGGTGGTGGGGTCGGTCTTCATCCAGAATGTCACCGCCGTCCAGCCGCTCTCCAACAAGATGGTGAGACGCCCCCCAACCTCTGTGGCCTGCAGTCGCTTACGTAGGGGGAATAAAAGCTCGCGGGCATCGTGAACCTTTTGAACACTCTGACCCGACCTCTCTCTCTCTCCACACAGTACTCCTTTGTGATTCCGATCAAGCTGACGGACCCGGGACTCAAGTAAGTTGCTTGTTTGCCTGATAGGAAAATTCTCCATGACTCACTAAAGGTTTCATTCATGGCCTATTTGACTGTTTAATTGGGGAATGTGTTTGAGTCGCTCTGGTCCTGCTGTACATCAGCTTGTGCAGGGCAGGCTGGGGTGGCTAATGTGAAGCTGCTTTTTCTCCCTTCAGTTGAGAGTTTGAATGCATCATTGGAGCCTTGAAATCGGTTTAAAAAGACACATTGGTGTTTATGAGAAACCCACAACAACTTCCAGACAGGTTTTCTAACTGAAAAACACTTTCACTCTGTCACGTCTCAAAGGAACAAATGGATTGAAGCCACGTGCTTCGGTCTTCTAACCTCAGGCAAACTAGAGGTGTACTGAAGCCGTCAGGCGTTGGCAATTATCTGCGTTCCTCGCGTGATATCATGTGAGAGTACTGTCACGGTTTAGGTTTATTTTGAGCTCTAACTCTGCCTGGTCTCAGTGGTGAGGAAAGACTTTTATTCTTTCAACCTTTAAAATGCTGAGACTCATTTCTTTGTGTAAGAGAAAACATTATTAAATCAAATCAAAAGTGCATCATGCAGACCAAAGTCTGTGAACAAACACTAAAAACATTCAGGCTGAAGATGTCCTGGTTCTGTGGTGGATCCTTGAGGGCCTCGGATCAAGGTGTGCATGGAGAGGAAGGTTGAACTCTGAACCTCTGAGGGTCTGGTGCCAAAACCCGCCGTTAGCGCTTTCTGTTCTTAACCTCCATCGTCTCACACACTCTATACACACTCTGCTGACCGGAGGAAGGGTGTTGGGGGGTTGGTCCTGGAGGGCGGAGGGCTTGGTCGCGTTGTGCAGAATCAGGTTGTGGTTGTCAGAGTTCAGCAGCTGCTGGTGGTTTTGAGTTTCACACAAACTGACTGAACTGGTCCGGCTTGCTTACCTAGCGGAGGAGTTCAGTCTGGTTCCAAGAGCTCCTGGACGTTATTGTCTCTTGCTCTTTACTGTTGGCATCCTGTCTGTCTGTCTGCCTGTCTGTCTGCCTGTCTGCCTGTCTGTCTGCCTGTCTGTCTGTCGTCATCAGAACAGTTCTGTAACTCCTGACCTGTCTCTCCCTCCAGTGCCTACTGCAGGTCGACATCCTTCCAGATCCACACTCTGTTTCTGCACCTACAGTAAGTACGATGCATTCATGGTCAACTGGTGGTTTTGTGAACTCACTGGTGTTGCCTGACTTTGTTTCCTTGTCGTGTGGCGAGTCGTCTGCAGCAGGGAGAGAACGGAGCGAGTAAAACGCCTGACTGTTAAATCTTCTATTTCCTGTTTCCTCTTTTAGCTCGAGGAAATGTTACGGGAAAAAATGGGGTCAAATATTTTACACCAGCTTTTCTTCAGTCAGCAGCTCCCGGGGCCCTGAGGGGTCCTGGAAATGCTCCTAGCAGTTTTATGTCACTGGATTCATTATAAGTACAAATGACTTTTAACGGTAGTTTGATTTCTCTCCACTGATATCTCCATCATCTTCTCAACAGTTGTAATTATTTTCCAGATCATTTCTAGCAACATGAGTCAGATGATGCTTTCAGGGACCAACTTAGTCATTATGGGTCTGCTTGGGATATTTGACATGAAAAAGATTGGGGACTCTTAAACTAGTTGGAACGCAAAATAAGTCTGTGTGTATTTTCTAGTTTTCTATTTATTAAATCTATAATCATTTATTGGATTGAAAATTATTCTTTTATACGAGGATTAACAATCTAAGACAG
Source organism: Hoplostethus mediterraneus (assembly GCA_034670385.1). Classification (NCBI taxonomy): domain Eukaryota; kingdom Metazoa; phylum Chordata; class Actinopteri; order Trachichthyiformes; family Trachichthyidae; genus Hoplostethus; species Hoplostethus mediterraneus. Next base: position 376,194 of record JAXDDW010000203.1, read on the forward strand.
ATAAATGTGGGTTAGCCCCAAAGTTCAGATGCAGTCAAATAAATGTGATTGTATCTTTAAAGAAAGGAGAGGGGAGGAAGGGCTGAGGTTACCACCAGGACCATAGAAGAAGAGTCAGTTATCTGTCACATGACGGACCTCACCGACCGAGGCTACACACACACACACACACACACACACACACACACACACACACACACACACACACACACACACACTCTTAACTGGACGCCAGCAGCAGAAGGCTGAGCTCCCATAATGCTCTTGTTTGTTGTTGTTCTCTATGATGTCATAATGTGACTCCTCCTTCAGAATGGCCGTGACCGTGTACTACCTGGTCCACTATGAGCAGCTGTCCCTGGAAACGTACGAGTTCATCGACTGTGGAACAAACACCACCGTACCCCACAGCGTCAACCCCTCCCCCCCCTGACAGACAGACGGGTGGACGGACGGACAGGACAGACGGGTGGACGGGGACCGATGCGGTGGACAGTTTGTTCAAATGCGTTTTCCGTCAACTTTCTCCCTAAAATTGTGAAGTTTCCTGCTAAAAATGATTAGTAACGTATCTGATGTGTTGCATACTGTGTTACCAAGACGGATGCCGTCCCTCTCTGCTCCTGGATGATTTACAGGCAAACTGATGGGAAGGAAAGCTTGATGCAGGGATGGGTGACGGAAGGATAGATGAATGGGTTGCACGAATGAATCAGAATTGCAACGTGCACAACAGTTTCCAACTCGCAAACGCCTGCAGCTTTTTAATCAGGAGGAAACAAGCTGCTGGCCGACCAGTCGGGACCAGTCTGGTTGCACGTGGGACCAGCGGTCCCCCTGAGCTGCTGTCTGCCGTGTTGTGGTCCGGATATCGGCATCGTTCTGGTTTTGTGTCCTTTTGTGTTGCGGTGTTTCCTCCTGCTGTCCGTCAGGACTTGGTGTTTTAGCATCTCATTGTTTCCCCTCCTACTTCATCTTCTCATTTATTTTCAAAAGAAAAGAAAATCTGGTTTCCAAACTCACTACGGTACTGTGTCTGTGATGCTCAGCGACAATTGCACTACGTTTTTGTTTATTTTGTATTTATTTGTGTCTAAAAGCTTTTAGAGCATCGGAAAATGAAGCTTCTTCCCTCATTCACTCCTCCTCCTCCTCCTCCTCCTCCTCAGACTCAGACTGTTTTCTGAATCCCCCTCCAGTATCATTTCCTGTTTGGGCAGCGGGACGGGGTCGGGTCGAGGTCATGTGGTTGATGTTGAGATGCTCAGTGAGGACGGCACCAGTACCACTAATCACTACCAAGTTAAAGAAACTAGACAAACTCTGAATAGAACAAAGACGACTATTACTATTAATATCTTTCTACTCTTTAAGACTTTATTGCTGAACCTTTTAGTCTTTATTATTTCCTGTTAAACTCTTTGCAACTAAGTTTTTGAAAAGTGTATAGAAATAAAGTTTATTGTTGTTCCTGTACAGAGACCTACCGTCCAGCTATGTGTGAAAAGTCCAGTTGTGACGGCAGCCAGACTTCTGAACGTTGTCGTTTCATCCTGACCAGATATTTCTGTCTTTCACATGTGATTTATTCTCTCGCTCTCTTGCTGTTCCAGCTCAGTGATTCAGCTTAATCTGTTAACTTGTGGTAGATTTCAGTGTCCCTGGTCCGTTGTTACTGAAGACACGATGTCGACTGGTACTGAAACCGACTGTTTACAGTTTCTCTTTTCTGTCATGCATCAGTGACCGTGAGCTTATCAAGACACCAGGGGGTTCACCGACTCTTTCAGCTGTTGCACTTTCTGTAAATCGTTCTCCAACTGTCAACTGTTGACTCAAACAAAAGTTCCTTCTCGTGTGATGCTGTAACGCTAAATAATCACTAGGTGGCAGTTCAGGATCAGTCAACATGGATTTAATGTTGTTGAAGCGTCTGATCTCATGTCAGTGAGGTCAAAAATATAAAAACACTTTCCATTGTACTGTTGCGTCTTGTGCTCCTTTATTGCAAGTTTACCTGCATGTACAGTTATGAGTTATGATATCAGTGTTTTAATGAAAGCTGCATCTGAACGTGGTCCTCCAGTCCGGTGAGTTGGTCAGTTGGTCCAGTTCCTCCTCCTCTTCCTCACCACTGCTGGTTGTACTGAGTTGACTGTAAAAATAAAGTTCCACTCATAAGCTCGACCTGAAACACACAGTTGCTCTTTGCTGAAACGGTTATCATCGAAAGCCCAGCGTCCCTGACCGTCTCTGACCACCCGACCGTACTCACTGAGTATCTGCTGCGGGCCCCGGCGCTGTCCTGGCCGGAGGTCCTCGGGTTGCCCTGACAGTGAGGGCATGGGCCCCCTGCTGGAGAGACAAGAAACACACGTCCTCCATGAGACCGGTCCTGCTGCTGATCAGTGCGGTCATGATGTTCTTTTATTTTTATTTTTTATTCACCAATTACTGCATATAGGGACAGACGATAATATGAACATACGAACAGATACTAAAGTGATGATAATATTGACTTACTTACTTAGACAAAACAAGACAAGTAGGGAGGACAATTTTTTTTTTTTTTAAAAGGAAGGAAAAAAATAACAATAGTCTCCATAGTATTTATTTAGAGGGAGAGGGGAGAAAAAAATAAATAATGGTAAAAAAAAATGGGAAGGGGGGGCGATATCTGTTTTGGGTTTGGATGTACAAGTGTTTATATTCTTGTGTGTTTCTAATGTTTCTTCAGTTCTACATGTACATTTATTAAGATGTTACAGCTTCAGGATTATTGAGTATGTTTAATTGAACTGATCAAGTAGTGTTTATGTACAGTAAGGTCATGCTGTTAACCAGCGTGAGCAGGGAATCAAACCAGTGACAATCCCATTACACGGTGACATTCTCCTTCATATGTTCACATCCAGGCATCACCGGTCACTCGACTAAATAAGGAGCTTCCCATACCGGGAGTCGAACCCGGGCCGCCTGGGTGAAAACCAGGAATCCTAACCGCTAGACCATATGGGACCTTGACGTGACAGCAGACAGGTGAGGTGATATGGAGACAGATCGGTCAGGTGCAGAGCGCCACCTGACCAGTGGCGCCCACCGGTAAACCGGTAAATCTCGGGTTTCCAATCCCGCCGGTCGCTGCTATTTGAGACACGGCGTGAATTATTCAGCCGGCCTCGTTCTCACGGGAACAGTAGCTAATTCAGCTAATTCACGAGTTTACACGTGCTAACGTTAGCATTACGGCTCTGTGTTTGACTCCGTTAAAGACCGTCTGACGTCACAGAGACGTTCATGAACCAATAACAAGTCGACAGTCAGACCATTGTCCTCTGTGATGCAGTGCATAAAGGGGATTAGCTTCGTGTGTGTGTGTGTGTGTGTGTACTCATGACTGGACATGATTCAAAGGGGAATTAAAAGTAAACAGTTTCTTCGGGTTCCTCGCCTGGTCAGATTCACTCTTGTTGAGCAGAAGAGGATGATGGGTAACGGCAGCAGATGCGGAGGAGAATTATTCACCCACTGAAACGTGTGTGTACACTCAAGTCAGATGAGGCAGGTTGAGAGGGGATACCTGTTTGCTCCTGTGTTGTGTTTGACTCTGTTGCGTTGGAGCTGGACCCTGAACGCCCCTCTAACAGCTGTAAGGGAGAGACTGAGGGTGAAGCAACCAAACACAGTAACACTCAAACGCAGCACAGAACAAAAGTTCAAAACGGTATATATCGATTTTCATCACTCAATATGAAATATAGAGGATCCGGTTTGTATCATCATTATCATATCACATACTATCTTCTAAAATGTACCATAATATTGGGTATCACTATCAAATGATTTCTGGTTTCAGAACCTCCTCGGGGGTCTCCCTAATTTCCTGAACTCTTACTGCCTGTGAACGCAGCATGGAAACTGGGAAGAGGAGGTGTGATCTCAGACAATGCTGCCTGTTCTCTCGCCACCCGCAGACACTTGTCAGGTCATTAGCACGTGCTAACGGGGTGTGTTACTGCGCTGAGGTGAGAAACGTCTCTTTCTCGGCATCCTACCCTGACCACCCTCATACCCTTCTCCGTTCTCTCCACTGGCTCCCTGTAGCAGCTCCATCCAGTTCAAGACCCTGGTGCTAGCCTATAGGGCAGTGAAAGGAACAGCTCCTTCTTACCTCCAGGCTATGGTCAAGCCTTACACCCCGACCACTTCGCTCTGCTGCCTCGAGGCGACGGGTTGCCCCGTCGCTCAGAGGCCCTTTCCTCTTCAAGAGACATTACCCTGACCCTTCCTCTTCATAGAAACACTACCCTGACCCTTCCTCTTCTAGAAACACTACCCTGACCCTTCCTCTTCAAGAGACATTACCCTGACCCTTCCTCTTCATACAACACTACCCTGACCCTTCCTCTTCTAGAAACACTACCCTGACCCTTCCTCTTCTAGAAACACTACCCTGACCCTTCCTCTTCTAGAAACACTACCCTGACCCTTCCTCTTCATACAGCACTACCCTGACCCTTCCTCTTCTAGAAACACTACCCTGACCCTTCCTCTTCATACAGCACTACCCTGACCCTTCCTCTTAGCACTGGTTCTGCTCTTAGATGCTTGTTTATGAAGGAAATTCACTTCTGATTTCTGGTGACTAGTAGTTCTCTACCTATGTTGAATGCACTTATTGTAAGTCTCTTTGGATAAAGCGTCTGCTAAATGCCTGTAATGTAATGTAATCTTGCTCTGCTGCAAGCTCGGCTACGCAGCGTGCTCACCGTGACAAGAAGCATTTGTGTTGAGCAGCAGCCCTGCATCCTGCGCCAGGCTTTGAATGCATCCTGGCTGTCAGCGACGGGACACAACTACCTGTCCCATTGGCACAGGAAATGAGCTTGACCCCCACGCTGGGGGTGTCGCATGTCGCTGCTCAGTTTCCAGTCACCCCTGCTGCTCAATAATGAAGCAGGCCGGACCAAGACAATAGTCCACATTTCTCTGTTCTTGGGAGAGATGTCGGAGTCTCGTGGTAGCCAACGGTAACCACTGGAGACTCTCTGTTAGCTACACGGCGCTCCACCCCAAGAGGAACCAAAGCCTTCGTTCTAGGAAGCACAGAGTCTGTTTTAGACTTTTGAATGGTTCCAAACCAGCGAGTGCATTACCTCAACCTGCAGCCTGCAGCTACTTTGACTGATATAAATAGAGGAATATTTGTCTGGAGGCGTATTGCTTGGAAATCCCTGCAGTTGATCAGGTTGATCAGGTTGAGCCTTCACAGGAGACTTTGCAGCAGCAGTGACCTTTTACGGTGGTGACCTCTGACATGGTATTTGCTGTTGTTGGGTTAAAAACTCCTTGAACTGAAAGTTTACACGGTCCTTTATGACCTCTGAAGCCAAGAAACCCAATCAATACCCAATGAATTGAAACAGATCACTATGAGAGTGAGGTGTTTTTTCACCTGTTTGTCTCGGGTCATCCGGCGGTCCAGCGTGGTCTGACGCCGCCGGGCCTCCCAGTGCATCGCCGACATCCTGCTAGGAGACACATAGTTGATGATACTATAACAGTCTTGGTTTCGGGGTTTTATTCCGCCCTGTGTGGCTTGATGTCACGTACACTGTCATACTTCACATACTTCACATGGCTGGTAAACTTTTGTCCTGCACCTAGTGAGTCGTTCCTGTAATGTGTCTTGGATTAACCAGGTCCGACTCGTTCTGCTAGTGAAACTGGTTCTGTTGAGGAGTCTGACGTGTCGAAGGAAAGCCAGGTTTGATGTGGAGAGCTTCATTATCTGTGGATCTATGATAGTTTCTTCATAGTTCATGAATTATCGGAGTAAAACCTCAGTGTCACCTTGCAGAAGCCAAACAGCCAAGTAACACACCGACAGAGAAGCCCTGAAACAGACAGGCTCAGTTACCTGAAGCTGTGATGGCCGAGTGGTTAAGGCGTTGGACTCGAAATCCAATGGGGTTTCCCCGCGCAGGTTCAAACCCTGCTCACAGCGACCTTTAAAAGCTTTAATCAATGACATGATCAATACTACCACCTCCACCTCCTAGTGTCCTTTCTGTCTGGTTTATCTCTACGCTGTAGCTCAGTGGGAAAAGTGCAGCTGGCATGATACAGGTTTGAATCTGCCCCGGACCATGTGTACTACAATGTGTGTACTGTAAACAACCTCCCAAAGCCATGAAGGTTTGGTTGGGTAGCAGGTGAGTCAATGCTGTTGTGTTGTGAGTTTGTGTCTGTCAGGTGAAGCTGATCCACTCCGACCCTGGACGTATATGTATATATATATATAACTCCTTTATGCTGGAACAGACTAAATACTGAACCTTATCTATTTATTACTTTTCATACATAATAGTTCAAAGTACTTTAAATAACTTAAAAGAATAAAAGTAAAATAGTAATAAAAAAAGTAAATTAAATAACAGCAATGACAAGACGGGATGAAAAAAGAATAAAAGTGGAACAAGAATAAAGTGAGAATGCCCAATTCTACAAACCAATAAAATATAATATAAAACTAACAATTGAAAATACTTTTGATTTCATGGTGGTTTGATCTTTTTTTCTGAAATACTAACTTGTGACTGATCACTGTTACAAGCTATTCCACTAAAACGCCTGAACTCATCTGATCCATTCCTGTAAGAAACATGATAAAACCTGAACTGTTGAGATGATGAAGATCAACACACAGAACGATGAGAAATAAAGAAGAAACATGAAGTTGGTTACTCACATCAGAAGAAACCTGCTGGAGGAGGAGGACTGGTGAATGAGAGGTATCGGTCTCCCCCTCTCTCTCTCTCTCTCTCTCTCCCTCTCTCTCTCTCTGACCTTGTTAAATAGAGTTACCAGGCAACATAATGCTCTCCAGGGTTGTTTTCGTAAGAGGAAGGTAAGGTGGGTAAATCATCGCTCACCGCCTCCTAACAATAGTCCATCGTTACCGTCTAACACTGACCAATGAGCACTAAGCAGAGGAAGGGGACCGATGACCCATTGAAACCCGTTGAAAGCCCAGTGTGTCCATATGAAAAGTGAACAGGCTCTTGAACGTCAGACGGTCCTACCATGGCAGGTCGGTGGTTGTGTCAGTGCTTTGTCTTTTTAGCCTGATTTGGTGAATTCATTATCAAGGTCAGTTAGTTGTAACCTGACACTGTAAAGTTCCTTCTATATACATTAGATGGATATTAATGTGTCAATACTATAAATTATACTAGAATAATGTGAAAGTGTTGACCCATGTGTGAAACAGATTCTGCTGCAATACACCAACAAAGAAGTCTTTGACCAGAGAGCCCTTTCACATTCTGCTGTGTTTCCTCGTGCAGCTGTGATGGCCGAGTGGTTAAGGCGTTGGACTCGAAATCCAATGGGGTTTCCCCGCGCAGGTTCAAACCCTGCTCACAGCGACGGGCAGTTGGAGTTGGTTCCTTTAACTGTGGGAAACTTGGCTCTGCTGCAAGTTTTCTAGTCTATCTCTGCACTAGCTGAGACTTTCTTCAGTTAATGGGAAGACCGTGAGCCGGCAGGTTACGGGCTTCAATCTGCCCCGGGACATGTATACTATAATGTGTGCACACGTGGTTCTGCTGAAAACACTTACAGACTCCCTCCCACTGGTTAGTCATTTATTCACTTCAAGGCACTAGTCCCTAAAAAGTAAACTAACACTATTGTGCATGTCACTAATCACTATTTTATATATAAAAGTCACTGTACTAAGTCACTAGTTGCTAAAAATAGTCTATTATAATAAGCACTAGTAACTACTATACTATACTATAACTTTACAGTAGCAACTGTGACAGGCAGAATAGTGACTAGTGTTTAAAAAACTAGTACTAGTGTTTAATGTTCGGTGTCTAGTCTTTAATGTTTGGTGACTAGTGTTTAATGTTTAGTGTCTAGTCTTTCATGTTTGGTGACTAGTGTTTAATGTTTAGTCTCTAGTCTTTCATGTTTAGTGACGAGTCTTTAATGTTTAGTGTTTAATAGTGACTAGTGTTTAGTGTGTTGACTAATGTTTAGTGACTAGTGTTTAATGTTTAGTGTCTAGTCTTTAATGTTTGGAGACTAGTGTTTAATGTTTAATGACTAGTGTTTAATGTTTAGTGACTAGTGCCTTAAAACCAATAAATGGCAAGGCCCGTCAGAATGTGAGGCTGGTATTCCTCCTCTGGACAGCAGAGGGCGCTAAAGCCCCGTGGACAGGCGAGTCAGGGGCAACTTCAACTTCTGGTTTTGTTGTAAACCAGAAAGCCAAAATGGACAATTGAGAATCAGCCACAGCGGTTTCAGTCATCAGTCTAGAAGGATTATTACTAGTCCCTGATGCTTTTCAGGAACTGAGAAAAACATCCTTGTTTTCAGATCGACCAATGACTTCATCCGATGAGTTTTGAAAGGGTTTCATAAGCCCGGGGGGTCATGGAATTTCATCCACCCACAGAAAACCATAAACCATCGACTGAAGTTCAAACATGAAAACCACCAAAGTTGGTGTCATGAAGCAGCGAGATGAAGGCTGGTCGTATTCTCGTTTCTATTGGACCCTCCTCATCTGGTTTCCTGAACTATGGATCAGGACGAGCACTGCGTCTAGTGGCCCCAAACAACAACAGCATGTTAGTGGGCTATAGTGAGCCTGGGGCCCAAGAGGAGAGACGCAGGTTTGATCCCCGAACAGCCAAAAACACCTGACAGCAGCAGCTTGATGAACAAAATGAAAATCAAAATATCTGTTCTACCTATTTTGATACACACACACTCACATTAGGAACATACAAAAGTAGTAACTGAGAATTGTCTGGCAAGCTGCTCCCTCCAAACCCTTTCTGCTGCCAGTGCCTGGTTGGGAGCAACGACACACCAAATGTTGCATCTAGGAAGAAAAGAGGTGAAAAGTCAGTCAGCCTGTCTCCAGTCAGCCAGTCAATAGGTCATCGTCTTGTCACATTAACACCACCCCCATCACACACACACACACACACACACACACACACACATTTGCACACACCCATGTCGTTATCATCACGAGCGGAAAGACCTACAAAGCCCATTAACATGCAAATCAACACAGCTCACCCATTATGTCATAGATGGCCCATAATGCCCTGCGGTGCCCCGCCGGCCTGGGTCAACCGGTGGTTCGGACTCGAAACGGACTCTGGGTCTTTTTATTATAAGTCTGTTGGAGCACTTTGGAGGTCTGAGCTGGGAAAGTGATATAAGTTAAGGTGTTTTTGATCATCTTCTTCTCATCACTGCTGCTGCTGTTTCTGTCTTCAAATATTTGGGTCATGGACTCAAAAGGTTTAAGGACCCCCGGCCTAAAAAGTGTACATGGAACAAATAGAAAGAGTTGTATAAATGAAGTATGTGTTAAATGTGTTAAATCTTTGGATGGCAGCTTCCCTTTGTTTGATTTTGTTGTTGTTTTTCCATTCCTGTTCAAGCGGAGTGCCTGTGAACTGAAGTCGCCTTAAAGTTAAATCAAATTAAACTCCAGCATTTGTGTAATGCAAAGTCTGTTGTTGTTGACTGTGTTTCAAAAATGTCATTTCAATGTTGGCACACTATTCCAGTGTGATGAATGGGCATAACCTACAGTGCTCTTCTGTCTGGGATCCTTCGTTTATTTATCTCTTCACAAACTTTTCATCAGAAACTCCAACTCTGATTATAAAGTCACTGCTGCCACACACACAAATACTACTCTCTTCCCTTTCAAAAAGAACTGTAGTAAGCCTAAAATAATAAAGTTTGGAAGATACTATGAAACTAGCACAGAAAAACTACAAATCCCTACAGGAACATAATGGGAATACTGCAGTGATACCATAGGAGATGAAACAACATGAAGCACGACAAGCTTTCTATGTTTTCCCTCTGTAATTTACATCTGTTTATATCTGTTTCTGCAGCTCGCTCTCTCTCCCACTCTCTTCTTACGTCTCTCTCTCTCTCGCTCTCTTTCCACGCTGGTGTTACGTCACCAGCGGGGGGTTGATGTGTTTTTCTCGAGCGCCGCTTCTGCACCGCTTCAGTCGCCGTCGGACAGACAGAGGAGAAGCAGCGACCGTCCCGCAGCTCTGGAAACGGTTTCTACCGGGATTATTTACAGTTTAAACTTTTGGAATTTGTTTGGGATTTCTATATTCCGCAATGGTTGGGTGTTTTGGTCGCGTGGAAGTGCTGACAGGTGAGGGGAATTTGCGAAATAATGTTCTTTGACTGTTTTTTCTTGCAGGTTGGATAACGTTACGCTCGGTTTAACCGGCGACGCTAGTAAAGTCCGTTGGAAGATTTCGCCAACAAGCAGGCTAAAATCAATGGAAAATATGTTACCACACTGCAAACTTACTTGAAAGCACGCTAATATGTTATCGAAGCGGTTATATGTGTTTTTTTTCTGTCACGTTTTTGGCGTTAACTTGTTAAATTTAAACATCACGAAACGGCGCCGTTGTAGCTGTCTGTTTTCGCTAACTTACCTTTAAGCTAACCGACCGAGCACGAGCTAGAACAGGCAGTGCGTGATTCCTTTGCAGCAGCTGATCCCCTTTCAACCCGGTTTTTCCAGTTCTGTTCGGGATACACCTAGAAAAAAATACAGCTGCGGACAATGCCTGCCGTGCAAATGCCAATGACTCGCCATTCACTGCAATCTCAGTCGGGACAAAAGCCTGCGACCGCTTTTTAACCGTTCAGCATGTTGTTTTACACTCAACGGTTACAATGTTGGTGCATCAGTTTCCTGTTGTGCTGTCTTTTGAAAAACAACTTAAAAACACTACTGTAACTGTAAATCTAACATCGTGTCTTTGAAATGATTTTTTTTTTGCCTTGTTCACTCCAAGCTGAGCAAAAACAGATGTGACAAATGGTCTTAGATATTAGTCTGGTTCCCATTACGCAGCATCAAAGCTTACTGAGTATCTACATCACCCAGTAGGAACAGAAATGAGTCAGGAGCTGAGCAATCGCTTTACTAAATTCAGTAGTATCAACTTTTTAAAAAGCACCACTTCAACTCTAAATCTACCCCCAACGTGTCGTTTTTCTGTAGTGAAATGACATTTTTGTTGCCACCGCTCGCTTCAAGGTGAGCCAGTGAATGGTGGCTACATTCTCCACTGCCAAGTCTCAGCTAATCACTGACACTCCAGTGCCCTTGTTAAAACAGCTGACTCATGTTTTTCTCTCTTTTTTTCTCCCGTCCTGTCCTCCATGTCTGCAGCCGGCTGTCCCCAGTAGTCTGCTGCCTCAGCCCTTTGAAGCTGGACCAGAGGTGTGAACGCTCTCCAGCCCAAAAGACTCCCATCCATCCTCCCTGTCCTTCCCACCTCCTCTGAAGTGTCCAAAGTCAGGCACTCCAGACTGCCAAGGACCAAGATATACACTAACTTACACTGCCACAGCACTGCAGTCAACCAAAAAGAGAAATCCTGCCAAAGGAAGGTATTTGGCCTTATAAATCCTCAGGCGAGGCGGACCTGCTACATCTCGACAAACAACATATACAGCAGCAACCAAACATGGGGAACCAGTTAACAGAAATTGCACCCAACACCCACTTCCTCCCCAACTTCCAGTCCCTGCACGTGGTGGTGATCGGGTTGGACTCGGCGGGGAAAACCTCCCTCCTCTACAGACTCAAGCTGCGGGAGTTCGTCGAAACCATCCCCACCAAAGGCTTCAACATGGAGCGGATCAAAGTGTCCATGGGCAACGCCAAAACCAGCGCCACCACTTTCCAGGTGTGGGACGTCGGCGGCCAGGAGAAGCTGAGGCCCCTCTGGAAGTCGTACACCCGGCGGACGGACGGGCTGGTGTTCGTGGTGGACGCGGCCGAGACGGAGCGCATGGAGGAGGCCAAGGTGGAGCTCCACCGGATCAGCCGGTCTGCGGAGAACCAGGGGGTGCCGGTGCTGGTTCTGGCCAACAAACAGGACCTGGACGGAGCCATGTCCGCCTTAGAGGTACCTGCCTTCACATGTTGGGCGTTTTGAGTTACTTGCAACAGTTCAATATGATTGTCAGTGTTATCTGGTAGCAATCAACAGAGTGGAGCGCCAAAACCGATGTGGCAACCAGTCTTAGATATCAGCCTGGTTTCCATTATGCAGCAACAAAGCTTACTGATTATCTACCTCACCCAGTAGGAACACACAAATCAGTAATTGAGCAATAGATTTACAAAAGGCAGTAGTATCTCTAAAATACTAAAACTTTTCAGGAACTGTTTTTAGCTTGACGACCATGCATTTTTCAGCTCACTGTTTTTTCAAAGCGTTTCATAAGCCCAAGGGTTTCCTCAACCCATGGAGGACATTTAAGTTAAAGTATGAGGAGTCATTTTCATTCAGATAGGAGATGTGGAGGTGATCAGATTGGTAGGAGTGCCAAGTTGTGATTAACTCCTCTTCCTTTCCTCCAGGTGGAGAAGGTGCTGGCCATCCACGAGCTGAGCTCCTCCACGCTGCACCACACACAGGGCTGCTCTGCCCTGGACGGCCAGGGGCTCCAGCCCGGCCTGGAGAAGCTCCACGAGATGATCCTGAAGAGGAAGAAGATGCTCCGACACAGCAAGAAGAAGAGATGAAGGAGACGACGCTGCTGGACAACTGCTTCTGTCTGAGGAACAACACAAGGGTCCTTCTGAAACCGAAGGAATAAGAGAGAGTTTGTTTGGGTCCCTCAGACGAGCGGGGTTGTTTCCAGTCCCAGGTTCAAACCGAAGGATCCGAACTGTCCCGTGCTGTGCTACAGTGCTAATACCTACCTGCACCCTCCAGACACTTGAACGGACCTACTTCCTTTTGGATGCCGACTCCCTTCCTTCTCCTCCTCATCCCCCATCCTGGTGGAGAGATGGGAAGTTCATGATGGACAGTTCAGAGGGAAAGAGAGACAGATCTGTGCGATGTGTTGAACACAGTCACTGATGCACTCACTCCAATGCTGAAGGATATTTGGTAACATTGAACCTTTTGCCACACCTACGTTGACACTAGTGCCAACAGAAAACTGCAGGCCTAACCTGAGCATTGTTCCTACAGTCACCTAGTTTAATGTTACACTTTGCTATAGTTATTTATGTTGCATGGGCGTTCACCCAAACACCTTGGGGACATTAAGACGGTGCTTTTGTTGATCAAAAGAGGACTTTTATTATTATTGTTGTTGTTGTTCTGGGTCAGAAACTGTTCGGTATGCGAGTGGAAATGTGATTTCGTGACACGTCGATGAACGTGACGTTTTCAGACCGAGGGAAACAACACAACCCCTGAGGCTACTAGCTCTAGTCATGCAAGTTTAAGTTGTCGTTTTGTTTTTTTTTCCCCACTCACCAGTTGTTTGGTTGTCACAGTTGAGTGTTTAGGGTTGCCTGACTGGTTGCTTGGTTGGTGAAGTTGTTTTTACATTGTGTACATACTGTATGTTTTTGTAAAACTTAGGCAAATGAATAAATTATTGAACAACTTTGGCATTATCATCTGAAAATTGTTTCTTTATTTATTCTTTTTTATTTATTGTTACTTTTTAATTTCTGTCGCACCACATCTTGACTTAGCTGAGAGCTAGGCTAGCCGCCAGCCAGATTGTCAGCTAAGTCAGTGACAGAAAACAACAGATACAAACTGATTGTGGTTTTCAGAGTGTAGGGGCTTTCTGTTGGGTTTGCAATAAGCCACTACTGAGACGGGAGGAGATTGTTTTGATGCACAGTCCAAACAAGTTCCACGAATCAAACTTTTTGCTGATATTTATTAAACAAAATTTAAGTTGCCAAACAAAAAGAAAACTTTCCAAAGCAGTATTCTAAAGGGTGTGTGGGAAGTGAGTGGTCGAAAACTGTAGGCTTCCCACTACCGTCTCACTCAAAATCAAACCTGCCATATACAGGTGCCCTCAATCAAATCAACTCCGGATTCTTTCAAAATAAAAGTCCACATTTAAATTACAAATGCCACGAAAAAGAGTTTAGATCCTCGGCGCTACCAGCATAGCGGTCACATTTTCTACGAAGCCGCTGCTATTTAGGATTGGAGACATTTCCAGAGGGTCTGCAGGACATAACATGCATGACTCATGGGAGGTTGCTACAGACCTTTCAACAGTGAGGTGCATTCACTGTCATATTCAGGCCTAGGCTATATAACCAGACTATATAGCATCATCTAGACGATATAACTAGGCTCTATAGCATCATCTAGGCTATACAATGAGCAATGTGCTTCTGAAAATATCAAAATATCAAGACCTAGTGGTTGGTATGTCCTTGAGTATCATGTCGTTGGCATATGGGTATCAAATTCAGCCAGAGTAGGTCACCCGTCCCACGTTTTCTCTTTCTCCTCACATAACGGTATCAAGTGCCCGGGCTCACGTCGCTGCCCTGTTTGAGGTGGTTTTGCCCCGAAGAGTCCATTCATCAAGAGTCCTTTGGAGTGAGAAAGGGGAGCTGTCATCTTGCGTATCATGTTCCATGAGGTCAGCAGTGTGAGAGTGAGTGTAGCGTCTCAGATCCAGGGACGTGGATCATTTCACAGGGGTTGTTTTTGCACGGATAGAGAGGGTTTTTGGATACACAACACCCATTCACTTTTTGGTAGATTTGTACTTGCCATGGAAATCAACAAGTCTCCAGCAGTTGGGGTGTTTGCTGCCTAACAACAAACCAAGTCAAAACAATCTGGTCTGCTCAACGTTTACAGATACAACTGGAATACAACTAACTGGAACTGGGACACTGTCCATCTGATCCCTGGCAAATCTTATCAGCGTGAGCAGAGACGGCGTGTTCCCTCAAATAACTCACCCAGAGGTTCACCCGGTTAGCACAGCGCTAACCCGTCTGGGCTCACGGAGAAGACACGCCAGCACCTGCCTACTTCTGGTGCTTACTCACGGAGCGGTAATGGGCGTGTTGTTCCAGCCTGTGAGGATTAGCCGGGCGTAGGTGGCGTTTCGGGTGATATCAGCTCTTTTATTTGTGCACAGAATACGAAGACACAAAGATCTGAGAGATTTCATAAATATTTGAGGGAGAAATGAAAGGGAGGCTGTGGCAAGCGTGGACTTCAAACAAACATGCATGCATGCAGGCACAATAGAAATCAATAAGAGTGGGTTGCTCACCACACGGCTAGAGCATAGTACCATAGTACCACAGTAAGGCAATATTTCACCTCACAGGAGCCTGAAATATTCACTGCAGAGTAAATTAAAAGCTTGTAATATCTGGTTTTACTGTTGCACATCAGTTACATCAGTCAAATAAAGTGTTTATCTTAAATTCAGTTTCAGAAGAAGTCAAGAATGTTCAAATGTTGTGGTTTCTTGGTGTTCCCAGTCACACACTCCTCTATTAGATAAGATAAGACTTGAGACACTCTGGTTGATCTACAATTGTTTTCATTCTCACGATTAGTTCAATAGTGAATCCTGTGTTGAATCTCCTCATCACAGGACTTCGAAAGCTCTTCAAAAGTCCATCCACACCAGTATCACCTTCATTCACTGAGCTCATCACATGATCAAGGAAGGACTCTGCGGTTTGTCTCCGCTGTACCATCAACGTCACACACGATACTAGATGGCTATCATGTGCTGTGGTGGCCCTCTGGCCTTCAGGCGGCGGAGACCAGTCACACAGGAATGCTATAGCCCACCAATACTAGCCCAACCCCCACCCACCCACAGGCTGCTCTCTGATACCAAATCTAACATACCCAACCCCCCATGTTCAACCTCAGTAGCTCCACTGACACCAAAACCAACAGTGTAGGAGCTCATCCATGTGATCCTTGTCTGACCGGCCCACCCAGCCTGCTGTCAGATCAGCAGGGAAATGAAACTGACTGCAGTGTCAACCAGCCACGGTGGCTACTGGAGGTTCAACGGCTAATTTAAAAAGTGGTTTTCAGAGTAGCGCAGACAGATTGAATACAAGTTGGTTACCTACTGGCTGACCTACCAGGAGCAGCATCTAGCTAGTGTGAATATCAAGCTCTCACTTTGACCTTTAGATTACCACAATTTGGCATCAAGTGTTGATTTTTCAGCGGCAATTATTTGGGGGATCATGGTGAGAGTGGTGGCAACTGTTCAAAACTAGAAGTACTCTAAATGAACTCTGATGATTTTGCTTGAGCGTTCTTGAGTTTCTCTTCTGTCGTTTGACAAGTTTGACAGTCAAATGCTTGGGATGTTGTATGTGATGTAAATGCACCCAGTCCTCGGTCCCGGCTCGCTACCTGAAGCTTTAGGCCTCCACCGGTAGCCAATCCAAGACGGGGAGCGTTTGGCTTAATAACTGCAACAACCAAACTTGAAGACAGAGCAAAAGGCCAGCTAACGCTAACGTAGCTGCTTCCTCTGTGTTAGTTTGTTTGTCAGCAGCCTATTAGCATTAGCATTACTTCAACACATAAGCGAGGCCTTCAGATGAACAGTTATCAATTTAGCTAGCGATCCTGGGAACAGCAGAACGACGGCAGTTAGCTAGCTTCACTAGCTCGTTAGAAACTAGCTAGCTGGCTAGGCTATAGGTTCTATAGCACCAATATCCCTCTGGATCCTTTCTAATCCGTTTTTCAGCGGGGAATTTGTGAAATGATAAATGTTTATCTGATGATGTGCAGCTACGCGGCGACAGGGCAGAGCTGGGTTGTGATTGGCTTGAGGTTTAAAACGGTCGCCACGGTTACAAGAATCACAGAGCCGTAGTGAGTTTGGGTGAGTGTACGGCATGCTAACTATCCCATCCCCCTACTGTTTTAATCACTGGCCTAACCTCCCATGCCCACTTCCACTGATAGTCAATCCAATTACCCTGATTGGTCCGCGCCCCCCCCCCCCCCAACACCCCCCCCCCCTGCTGTTGCAGCAGTAAGTAGCAGGATTAGTTAGTCAGCAGTATCGACAGGAAACCTCAACGCACGAAAGCTCTTTAGCTGGCAGAGTTGACTTCGATTCACCAGAGCTACTTCAGCAGTCTTGTCATGAAAATCTACTCTTTCTCTCTCTCTTTCTCTTTCTTTATTTCTTTTTCTGTCTGTTCTCTTTCCTTTCATCTTTTTTTCCTGTTTTTTCCTCCACTCAGCACCTCCTTGTCTCTCTGTCTCGTCTTCCTGTCAATAAAGTTTTTTCTCTCACCTCCTTCCTTTCAACTCTCTACCCCCCGTCTCTCTCTCTCTCTCTGTAGCCGAGGCGTCTGGCGCTGTCTGTCTCTTTGGCTACCTGTCTGTCTGTCTGTCTGTCTGTCTACCTGTCTCCACACAGGGTGAGGAACCCATCCAGATGTCCAGTCCTGGCTTTTATATCTCTCTCTCTCTTTGTTCCCTCACTCTCCCTCACCCAGTCAGTAAACTGAGTGAATTATGTTACAGCTCTCTCTCTCTCTCTTCTCTCTCTCTCTCTCTCTCTCTCTATCCCATTTAAAGGGAGGCTCTGGCTTCACACAGCGTTTCCAAGACAGAACGTTGCCTCGTTCCAACAGAGTTCTAGTTCTAGAACCTGA
The DNA here is from genome assembly GCA_034670385.1 of Hoplostethus mediterraneus. NCBI lineage: Eukaryota > Metazoa > Chordata > Actinopteri > Trachichthyiformes > Trachichthyidae > Hoplostethus > Hoplostethus mediterraneus. Next base: position 393,742 of record JAXDDW010000203.1, read on the forward strand.
AGCCGTCAGATGAAACCCTCGTATCTCTGTTTTTAAACAGTACGCTCTTAAAGAATTTAAAGAATGTGGTTCATGTGTCCTGAGGGGAATTTAATTAAAGCACAACTTTTTTTGGACATTTTTAACCTGTTTAACCTATTTATTTATTTATCTATTTATCTATTTATTTATTAAAAATTGTTTGTACCTTTTTCCATCATGCTGACCGATTCTGACCAAAATCAACACTCCAATGGACAATCCCAAAATCAAAACCACCCAAAACATGAGATAATTGGGTTCGGTTAGGCTGCTTGACCCACTAGTTAACATTATAAGCTAACTGGTAACATAGCATATAGCATATTACATACATACATACATACATAGAAGCACTGCTTACAGAACAGTGTGGCGCTTTATTGTGAAAAGCCAGAGGATGTGTTGACTGTTGTTCAGCTATATACAGCATCCTGCCATACATCAGTCCACTAGATACTGAGCAGACTTGATTTTTTCAGCCCATGATGTCCAGGTGTGGAGGAGTGAAACGTCTCACTCTTGCTGCTGTGGTTGGAGTGAGCCGGTTTCCGTGTAACCTCCCTGAATCCGGTTCCCAACATTTCCTCCTCCTCTGACGACGAGTGCAAATGTAGAGTCAGCTTCAGCTCCTGGCTCGCCCACGCCAGCCCTGCTGCCCAAAGTCACTCGGCTCTCCAAGCAGTAAACAGAGGGAATCCATCGCCGGGGATGATGACGGGTTGTTGTTGACCCTGTGGGGATGTCAGGGGACGTGTGAAGCATGTCGGGGTTTTCAACTGTCTGCTGTATTTGAACAGTTTTCAGTATCTGAACGAGCAGAAAAACTCTTTTATTCCTCAATAAAAATGCAAGCGATGCCAGACGTGCGCCTCCCCGCCCTCTGTGGTATTTGCACACCGCTGCTGCACAAGGTGGAAACCGTCCGTTCAGGAACGTCCAGTTTGTTTGACACGTCGTGAAGACTTACATTCCTCGGTTTCCACTTACAGCACTGTTACGTGAAGCAGAAACCCTGAAACTGAAGCAGAGACACATTCCTCTCTTCCATTGGCTGACACACAATATATAATCTACTGAATCAGTCAGTCAGGCAGCACTGACACGTCTGTACTGTGTCCATCTGGCATTTAGTGGAATACAAAGAAACATGAGACGGCAGCACCGCCCCTTCCACCCATAACACATGAAGTCAAACATCTTCAGTCAGAAAACACTCAACTACACTGCTGCTGAAGTAGAAACTCTTCATTCATTGTGTCTTTATTGATTCAATCAGAAATGTAATTTTTTAATTCAATTTTTGAAAAACACAAATTATGTTTCGCAAGCAAATCTCTTAAAATGGCTCTTGACTAGTATGATAGTTTGGAGTGAAACTCTTAATTATTTCACTCTTTGGTCAGATTGGTATTTTCAGTGCAGAAAGTCCTCCTGTGTTGAGTTGACATGACTCGGTGTCCTGTCCGTTAATGTCTGCCACAAACTGGAAGAGGTGCTCAACAAACACGTGACACCCAATATTACGATTTCAAACTCATCGTGGATTATTATTGATGGTGTTGGTTAACTCAACACCTGTATTGGCACTTAATTTACAAAAATAAAAGCTTGAAAACACCAGCTAGCTTGTTAGGTTCTAGCTAGCACTGCACAGGACGGTCCTCCCTGCTTTCATACTGTGTCCGTCTGAAGTGTGATTGTTTTGTGATGGTAGACTTCGTGGTAAACAGAAGACATTTATACAAAGCATTCATTCAGGTTGAGGCAATCTGATGTGACGGCGCTCCTCATCGTCATTCCTCCCTCTGGTCCTCAGCCAGGACGTCACAACAGACAGAGGAGGTGGACTGACGCCCTCCCGCCTGCTGAACAGGAAGGGAGATGAAAACCCGTCTGGCTGATCTGAGGTTTCTCTGTCTGGGTCGGGGCCCTGCTGGCCAACCTGGAGGCCAGGGACAGGGGGACCTCAACACCAACACGGGGTCAAGTATGAAGTAACAATGAATGAACCAAACCCCCCCGAGGACGTCCTCGTTCCACTTTATTTATAAAGTCATGGACGGGGGAAACCCACAGCTGAATGCTGCGAGTCAAGACAAGTTCTCCTGGGGGGGTTGTTGAAATTGGGAAATGTTGGAAATCACCAAGTAGAAAGTAGATGAGGCAGGTTGAGTAGACGAGGCTGGTTGAGTAGATGAGGCAGGTTGAGTAGATGAAGCAGGTTGAGTAGACAAGGCAGGTTGAGTAGACGAGGCAGGTTGAGAAGATGAGGCAGGTTGAGTAGACGAGGCAGGTTGAGTAGATGAGGCAGGTTGAGAAGATGAGGCAGGTTGAGTACACGAAGCAGGTTGAGTAGACAAGGCAGGTTGAGTAGACGAGGTAGGTTGAGGGTAGAATAAAAAACACACTCAAGTTGTGTTGAGTGGATGGAGGTTTAAACATGTAATGACCTTACAGAACAGGCTTCTGAAGCTACAACCACACAAAACTAGCCAAGGAGATGTGGGTCGAGGGTTTGACCCCTGACCTCTGGTCCTGACCAGGTGTTGACCTGCTGGGACAGCAGTCCAGTATGAAAGGGTTATTGAAGATGTTGAATCTTGACGTACAGGTGATGGAAGTGAATCGTGTTTTGGAGAATGATCCTGAAGAGTCAAGGACCGGTGGGATCTCTGCTCCTCAGACAGGGCAGCTGTACTGTAGCCGTCTGTCTGTCTGACCCCAGCCTGTCTACCTGAACTAAACATCTTCAGAAAGAGACATGTGACCGTCCAGCGCTGTGAGCAGGGTTTGAACCTGCGGGGGGAAGCCGCTCGGCCATCACAGCCCCTGCGGGGAGACCCCTGACGTCTACCGCTACCAGGGAACTAGACGTTGTGTATTTACCGTAATCCTGAACGTGAGAAACTGTAGCGCTGGTTACACTGATGCCGTTGCCATGGCAACACATCAGCTTCCTCCGTCCCTTGTGCTGTGCCAACACTTATCTCCATGGCAACGTCAGCAAAAGTTGTACTGGAGCCAAACGGAGTTTCAACATTTGGAGAGGAATCAACTTCAACTGTATTGGACAATGACTTGGTGTGTACACAGAGCTGCCAGGATGGAGGGATGGAGGGATGGAGGGATGGAGGGATGAAGGGATGGAGGGATGGAGGGAGGGTTGTTGCTCTCGTGCTGCACATACATCTCCATCATTCTCTCACTTTCTCTTTTTCTCTTTTTATCTGTATCTTTCTTTCCTCTCTGTCTCTTTTTGCCTCTCTCTTTATAGGCGGAGGATAAACTGTGCCTAATAGTCTCTCTCTCTGTCTCTCTCTCTCTCTGCCCCCCCCCCCCCCCCTCTCTCTCTCCTGTCAGAACCTCTCACTACACTGTCCAGAACATTCTGGACCGTCACCATGACAACAGCTAATTTAATTAATTGAGGTAGTTAGAAAGACTTTTGGGGATGTGTGTGTGTGTGTGTGTGTGTGTGTGTGTGTGTGTGTGTGTGTGTGTGTGTGTGTATGTGTGTGTGTGTGTGTGTGTGTATGTGTGTGTGTGTGCGTGTGTGTGTGTGTGTGTTTACATGTGCTCTAAAGCCCTGGAGGTCACCAGCACAACGTTGGACATGTTAGATAACTCCCATCAACTCGCCCACAGACACTCAAACAACAACAAACGGTTTCTTCCTCCCGTCAGTCTGATTTGGTCGCTACACGGTGTGGAGCGGAAAACCGTCAGACGTACAGAAAC
>JAXDDW010000203.1:402500-415000 GCA_034670385.1 Hoplostethus mediterraneus
CCCCTTCCTCATCATGATTTCATACAATTGCAGTCTCAGCATGAGGGCCGTAACACATGTGGGTCTGGGCCATGTGGGAGGGGAGGAGGAGGAGGAAGAGGAGGAGGAGGAGGAGGAAGAGGGAGGAGGAGGAGGAGGAGGAGGATGTGAAGAAACCAATCAGATCATTCATCCACTCATGAGATTGTTTGTATCCATTGAAACATTGAAAGACAAAACAGTCTCTGCTCAAAGCCCCGCCTCCCTTAGCCCCGCCCCTCGTAGCCCCGCCCCCTGTTCTGTGTGTATCTGAACCCAATCGTCAAATTTTGAGAGCAAGATGGAGCCCAGACAAAACAACAGCTGACAACCTTGAGGTGGTAACACAACAAGGAGAGAGAGAGAGAGAGAGAGAGAGAGAGAGAGAGAGAGAGAGAGAGAGAGAGAGAGAGAGAGAGAGAGAGAGAGAGAGACATCGCCACATCACCATCATGGATCCATGCTGGAGGATTCAGGCTGGTGGAGGCAGAAGAGAGAGGTGTACCTCTCACCGAATCAGATTATTAAAAACATCAAAGTTGATAGAAGGTAGAAGGTGATAGAAGGTGATAGAAGGTAGAAGGTGATAGAAGGTGATAGAAGGTGATAGAAGGTAGAAGGTGATAGAAGATCCACCAGCAGGAGGATGACACGTCTGATCTGACTGCAGCACAATGTCCTCTATTGTCTGAGGCTCCTGTTTCCTGTCTGACAGGAAACCTTTTAACCCCTTGATCCCTTCACACCTGGAGGAACCTTCCTGTTATTGGTTTGTTTTTTATTTTGCAGTATGTGTTTTATGATCTTTGTTCTCTGGACGTGTTTGTGTGATCTTGTCGGCCCTCAATATTTTTCTATGGATTTGAAAAGTTGATTTCTTTGAGTTTCCAGATCTGTGATGCTCCAACGCTTGTTTGACAAATGGAAGAAATAACCAAAGAAGAAGAGAAGCTGCTGCTGGTGTTTGTTCAGGATATGGAGCCGAGCGGCGGATCCCTCCAGGATCAGGGGCGGGATCGGTGGATCCATCTGATCCTGTTTGTTTTCAAAGCACACAGGAAACGCAACAGTGTTGGATTTCAGAGTAAAGGTATCTTAGTCAGCGGTGTGTGTATGTTTCTGTGTGTGTTTGTTTCTGTGTGTGTGTGTGTGTGTGTGTGTGTGTGTGTGTATATGTGTTTCTGTGTGTGTGTGTGTATGTGTGTTTCTGTGTGTGTATATGTGTTCTGTGAGTATGTGTGTGTTTCTGTGTGTATATGTGTGTGTGTGTGTGTGTGTGTGTGTTTCTTGAACTCGTCTGGTTGTGAAATCAAGAGTGGATCTCTCTCCGTCTCGGTCTAGACTATTTTCCACTCTGCTGAGGTCCGAGCCAGACGGCAGCAGAGCCAACAGCCTTTCAGCTCATCATCCATTAGATCCAGCTGGATTACATTCAGATCTGTCGCTAGACGAGACGCGTTGAAACCCGATCCAACGAAGCCTCTATATACAACATACAACAAGATATAACAAGATACTATAGAATCAGAAACCAGGTTAAAGGTTGAATCCATGCAGGAACTATCATGTTGTTGCAGTAGTTGTAGGTGGATTGCAGCGCCGCTGGTTCTCGTGCTGCAGCCTCGAATGGCAGCAGGAGAAATCTATTGAAAATTTAAAGACTTCAATACCCAGAAATCCTCTAATGTGACGTCAGCAAACTGTTAAGGTTCATGTCTGTGATGCTTCTAACCTGTTTAGGACACAGTTTGTTCTTCGTCACTTCCTGTTTACGGAGACGATTTCCCACCGGAGAGAAAACCCAAAACATCAACATCAATGAATTGACTCAGTCAGCAGGGTTGGGATGCTCTTCCCTGTTGCAGCCTGATAAAACAGGTGTATTGTTGTATAAAATGCGTGTCTGACCAGCCCTTTGGTGCATTTATGCAAGTTATTTATTTTTTTATTTAAGATTTATTTGGCAGGGACAGAACACATCAATCAACATTTTAGTTCACACTTCAATGTAAATGTGTCAGAGTTAGCCACCAGGCTAATTTACATCTGTAGTCCCCAGGCAGGTCAGCAACATAACAATTACAATAAAGTTAAAAAAATAATATAAAAACAGCACATTATGTTAGGAAACATTAACAGTACAGCAACATTAAAAAGAATCAGTAAATGCAATGTCCACACTTGAATAGATGGAGGTGGAACACACACGAGCTGGAGATTTAGTGATGTAAGCAAGTTCTTTCTAGCTAACCTGCTAACCTGCTAACCTGCTAACCTGCTTCTTGTGCTTGTGTTTCCTGAACCGCGGGGGTTGGTTAGTGTGGCGGGTTGTTGTTGTGTTTCTTATTTCATTCCTAAAAGTTTTTTATCCATCAACAGTGAGGACGAGGATGTCTTGTAGAGATATTTCAGTGAGGTCGAGTTCAGATGGTCTTTTAACATTCATGCCAACCTCCCATAAGATTTGGAGAATTATTGATGATAGATCAAAGAAGAAAGGAACAGGGTCCGAGGAAATCACATCACATTTTAGATGACCTTTAGAGATGTTATGTTCTTTGAAGCATCACTACTCTGAGAATGAGCGATTTGAACTCTCAGCTATTCTTTTTCATCTTTGTTTTTTCCATTATTCTCATCTGTCTCTTTTACTTTTGCCACCTTTGATCTTTTAACATACCTTTGAAGTCCTCATGTCCACCTCCTTCATCTTCCTCTTCATCCACCCTAAACCACTAAAAAAAAAAAACTGAATAACTGACAAAGGACAAGATAGCCCAGAATGCAGTGCAGAAGCCGAGATAGACCAGAATGCAGTGCGGTAGCGAAGATAGACCAGAATGCAATGCGGCAGCGAAGATAGACCAGAATGCAGTGCGGTAGCAAAGATAGACCAGAATGCAATGCAGCAGCCAAGATAGACCAGAATGCATTCCACTATCGCTCTCTCCACTTACATGTAAAACCCACAGCTGAATGCAATAAGTTCAGGCACGTTCTCTGGGAGCTGTTGAAAGGCATTCTGGGTAATGTAGGACATGACTAACTGAAGTAGAAGTAGACGAGGCAGGTTGAGCACAAAACAACTCCCGGGACGTGTTGAGCATCACAGGTTGATGATCTCTGGCAGTAGAAGAGGATCTGAGGGAGGAATCTTCCTTCAAGTGAATAATGAAACAGAGTCTTCCTCTGCGGATAGATCAGGTGACACTGTTTCCATGCAGCCGGCTGGGATTTGACCAATCCAGGAGGCGAGCAGGGCACTTAGCTCCGCCTCTATATTGTAGAGTGCAACGCTGATGATGCACTTGAATGAATGAATGTATAAATACACAAGAAATAAAGAAACAATCAAATAAATAAAAGAACAAAATCAAGCCAGTGCACCTGCTTTCCTACCAGTCGCTGAAGGTGCTTCATGAAGCATTTTAACACAAATAAATCATCACACATAATGTAATGTAAATAATTAACATCTGCACTGCATTTTACATTGTTGTCACTGGGTCAGATTAGGTGGGAATTTAGCTGGATTGGTTTACGGCACAAAGGGAAACTATTTTACAGCACAACATCCTGCAGTTAGCTTAGCTGGTCTGAAGGGCTGCTGTTGTCTCTCGTCCTTCTTTTTGCAACAACAAACAAGTAGCAACCTCCTCTTTCCAACAGGAAAGGTACTCTTAGTTTAGGGAGACTAAGCCATGCTGTGACCTCATCAGAGCGTCACACAACGAATGAAGTGCAAGAGGTTTGGGAGGCTGTTGGTCTACAGCAGCCATGGAGTTTTGGTTTGTTTAGCTTGAAGAGGCTCTGAATGTCCTGCTCACCTGAACAACGACCCCGAACCAAAGAGCATTTTGAACAAACTCCTCAGGTAAGAACCCATCAGAAAAGAACCCTGTTGTTGTTGTTGTTGTTGTTGTTGTGATCATTGAAGGCTCCAACATGCTAACGTTGCTTGGCAACCAATGCAATTGCAGCCAGCACTGATGAGAAAACTAAATTCAATTCTGTCTTGCAGACAGAAAGCTTTGAGCCATGATGATGAACCGAGTATGGACTGAAGCAAACGCTTCCAGATGACATCTTCCCTACACAGCTAGCTCAGGTTTCAGCAGAACCTCCTCACTCTGCTGTTGCTGTGCAAATTCCACTGCCTGCTATTCTGATGCTCTCCAACCAAACATCAATGATTGATAGTAAGAGTCATCATGCCTCCCTGCATTATGTTGGACAAAAAATCATGGGTGAAAACCTCACAACACCAGATGTGAGGGGAATGTGAATGTGAGGGGAAGACCCTGAGAATAAATCCATTCAGGATCATTACATTACATTAGAGTCATTTAGCAGACGCTTTTATCCAAAGCTACTTACAATAAGTGCATTCAACACAGGTTAGCAAGAAAACTACGAGTCACCAGAAATCATAAGTGCATTTCCTTCCTGAACAAGCAACTAAGAGCAGAACTAGTGTTAAGGTAAAAGTGCAATAAGTTAACTACCTACTTTATCTTAAACAAATGAGACAAATAAGAAAATCAAATGAGGAAGAGCTCATAAAAATAATTGCCGACAAATAGGCAAGGCTAAGAGGAAGGGTCAGGGTAGTGTGAACTATGTGAATGACACAAAATCCATCACCTGTCAATCAAACAGTGTGTCCAGTACTGTGACGTCTTTCTCCTTGGGGTTTCTGTTGATGGAGTTTGAGTTCCTGTAGGTGGCGCTCTTCTCTTTGTCTGTTCAGCCACGGTGGCTATCGCTGCTCATGCTAACTACCCAGTTCTTCTTCTGGTGAAACGTAAAACGCATCACTTCCTGTCTCCAGAGGGTTTCTCCCGGTCAAGACCTACCTGACACCAGCAGATGGAGAAGCTTCATGACGGTTGAGGTTGATCACTGTTGTTTAATCACTATCAATTGATGATAGAGTGGAAAAACATTATTTATATAAAAATGTCTCAGATTATGTGTCCTGTACCGTGAAGCTGTCATGTCAACGCCTGAGCACCATTTATTACGTTACATAACATTACAGTCATTTAGCAGACACTTACAATAATGCACATTTATGTTGCATTCTCACATCAACGTGCACGCAAGGTGTTTTCTCTTAACGCCTGAAAAACAAACTTCACGGGAAAGCAAAGTTTTCATCCAGTGGTCAACGGAGAGAAGGTTAAAATATCCCCCTCTCTCATCCCTCTCGCCAGCTGGTGCAGGAAAATATTCAGTGTGTAAATGCCTGGAGCTGAAATATTTAATATGGACACTAAAGGGATGCTGCGCTCCTCTGGGATGGCGGGGTCTACACAGATCCACACTGAGGCTTGTTTGTGTGGAGAGTTATTCTGTCTCTGGCCCAGTTTCCTCTGCTCCGTTTGAAACGACGGAGAAATTGAATTTCAGACAATTGGAAAATATTTGATGGCGAATAATGGAGAACGCTGAAAGTCACTGATGTATTGTGCTGTGTGAGTGCACGTGGCAGTGGAGTGCACGTGGCAGTATTATTCTGGGAAACACTATAACAATAACGTGTGTGTGTGTGTGTGTGTTTTCATACCTGCCATGCATTCGTACCCACAAGGCACCCAAAGGGTATTGCAATATCTGCTGCTTCAGTGTTTATGCGTACATACCTGCTTTTACCGTGTGTGTGTGTGTGTGTGTGTGTGTGTGTGTGTCTGAGTGTGAGTGTGATTTATTAGACCTCTAATAATACTGCCTCTCCAGTGCTGAGTGGAGGAGTGGAAGGTGGGAGCTGGATTCCCTGTGACTGCAGCACCATTTACACAAGCACTTTCAATATATAGCTGTGTGTGTGTGTGTGTGTGTGTGTGTGTGTGTGTGTGTGTGTGTGTGTGTGTGTGTGTGAAATTGCATTATAAACCATGTTCATGTGCGGCGGAGTGATTGGCCCATCTGTTACATTCTGCATGTGTGTTGTTGTCCTTGTAAAATGTCTGAAAGATACAGGAGGGGCGTGAAAAGGGACGAGGGAGGTGGGGGAGGTGAGGCGGGGGGGGGGGGGGGGGGGGGGGGTGGAGGTGAGGGAGGTGGGGGAGGTGAGGTTGGGGGGGGGGGTGAGGGAGGTGGGGGAGGTGAGGCGGGGCGGGGGGTGGCATTCACATGGGTGACTGTGGGTGAACTGTTAATAAACTTCCTTGAGAGCGTTAGCTATGAATGCTAAGCGGTGCTAAGAAGTGTTCCTATTGACGGTGGTAGAGCTGCATTGGTCTGAAGGGGTTAGCGTAGCCGTTAGCATAGCCGTTAGCGTAGCTGTTAGCGTAGCCGTTAGCGTAGCGAGATGTCCCTGAAGCCATAAGAATAGAAACACCATTTATCTGCCGTCTGTCTCTCTGGCAGCGCTTCTGCTTCTTCTGCGTTTTATTCCACATTTCCCAAAACCTGTTTTTGATTGAATCAATTATCTTTTTTTTTTTGGCTGCGGTATGATTATTATCCTTCAACAATTCAAGAGGAATTTGAACTCACAACCTAGCAAGGTACAAGTCATCAGTCGATGAACTCAAATAAGTCAAGAAATGCTTTTGCAAAGAGAGACGTGTCCTCAACTGTTTTATATGATTTTCTAAAATATTTTATTTGATTTATATGAACAAAATCTGTTGTTTTTGTTGGACTTTTTGTTATAAGCCAGCTTTATCCTTTGTTGAGTGTGATGTTATCATTCTAGGCCTTGCTTGTACTAATGAGCTATTATTGATGATTTGAATTTCCAATTGCCAGGACGCTCACAGCTGGCAAGCAACAAGCTAGCAAGTAAGTAGCATTAATATTATTATTAATTAGTTAATTTTTTAAATTCGTTTCTGTCTCGTCTTTGTCTTTGAGATTCTGTTGTTTATTTGTGCTGTTTCCGTCTCTCTCTTTCTCAAACTACACAAATGTACTGTATGTAAACCTCCCAACTGTAGCACTGACAGCTACAGCAGGGTGTCATCGGCATAGCGGTGAAAACTAATGTTGTGTTTGTGGCGCTAACCCCCCCGCAGAGTTTCATGAATGACCCCTTCTGTCTTTCTTTACCTCTATCTACTCTCCTCTCTTCTCTCTCTTCCAGAACAACAGCCTCTTTGTTTGACACACCTGGAGGAGAGAAGAAGAAGAGGCCAAGGAGAGGAGGGGGAGTAGGAGGAGAAGAAGAGGAGGAGGAGGAGGAGTGGGAGGAAGACAAACAGAAGAAGAGTGGGTGAAGAAGAAAAAGGAGAAGAGGAGTAGGAGACAAAAGAGAAGGGCAAGAAAAAAGGTGTAAGAGAAGAAGAAGAGGAGCAGGAGTAGGAGGAAGACAAGAAGAAGAGGAGGAGGTGAAGTAGAGGAGAAGCCACAGGTGTGACCATCACATGCACACATTTCTGATGCACACACTCACAGACATAGAATCACACACACATGCACCTACACACACACACACACACACACACACACACACACACACACACACACACACACACACACACACACACACACAAGCTCCATTGTCCTAGTATACCATCGCAGGCCAGACTTTCAGTCTTCAGGCCCAATTACCTTCTAATCCTTTGTGAGACGCCCGTGCAGCCCAAATTACCTTCCCTGTAATTATGTCGTTAGTGTGCTTGGTTCCTACGTGTCTTTTCAGCCTCTGCCGTGGAATCAGACGGTTTGAAGCGTAAGCGGAACGAGGAAAAACCACCGGCTGTGAAAAAGAAGAACAGTCCCACACGTGTCCACCGAGCATGAATAGGTGCTGTGTTGTAGCGCTGGGATGGATGGAGGGTGTGTGGGCGGAGAGTGTGTGGCGGTTTCTGGGCAGGGCTGGGGAAAGTTACTTTTGGTTAGTAACTGGTTACTTTTTTTCTTAGTAGTTACCACAAAACAGTAATCTGAGTACTGCAAAAGTGTGTGTGTGTGTTTCTCTGTGTGTGTTTGTGTGTTGAAAAAGACAGAGAAGAAATTAGAAACATGAAACTAAAAGACTAAAAAGGAAAATCAGAAAAAACATTCCTAATTCCTAATTTCTAATTGAATAAAATTACAATCCAATATGACTGATTTCGTTCTTCTTCTGCTCTTTTAAATCCCCGGAGGACATTTGTCACTTAAGGATGTTGCGTGCTCTTAGCGACTCACCAACTCTCCCGTCCCGGTAAAGCTGCTGGTGACGTGACCAGCTAAGCCTCTCTACCAGCCGAGGAAAGCCCTGGTGACCCTGCTGGCCCTGGTGGCCCTGGTGGCCCTGGTGACCCTGCTGGCCCTGCTGGCCCTGCTGGCCCTGGTGGCCCTGGTGACCCTGCTGGCCCTGCTGGCCCTGGTGGCCCTGGTGGCCCTGGTGACCCTGCTGGCCCTGCTGGCCCTGGTGACCCTGCTGGCCCTGGTGACCCTGCTGGCCCTGCTGGCCCTGGTGGCCCTGGTGGCCCTGGTGACCCTGGTGGCCCTGCTGGCCCTGGTGACCCTGGTGGCCCTGCTGGCCCTGCTGGCCCTGGTGACCCTGCTGGCCCTGCTGGCCCTGGTGACCCTGGTGGCCCTGCTGGCCCTGCTGGCCCTGCTGGCCCTGGTGACCCTGGTGGCCCTGCTGGCCCTGCTGGCCCTCAGACACACATTTAGGAAATCAAGGTGATGACCCGACGTCACAGTGTGTTCCAACAGGTTTATCTCCAACATCCTGAAAATCTGCTCTGGCTGATGATTGGTGACTTGAATGCTTAGTTAGTTAGTTAGTTAGTGAGTTCAAGGCCAATTAGGAATCAGGGTATATTTAGGTGGCCTTGATGGACCAAGGCCAAGTTGGGCATCCAGCCGGAGGCATTTCCTGATGAAGGCAGCAGTAGCTGACTGGGTGGAGGAGAGCTTTTGGCTGGGACTCTACTTCATTCAATAACTACTAAAGTGCCCTTCAGCAACTTAGCCCCAAATTGCTCAGTGGCCACAGAGCAAGACTGGGATGTCAGATTGGAAACATCTTCAAAGATTCACTAGGCGACTTCACACTCGTCTCAAACGGCAGCGAGAGATAATTGGTTGTTATTTGAAGACCCAGAAGTCCTGTGACGTGATGTCATTGAACTAAACATGTATCTCTTAGTGGCTGGTGGGGTGGAAGTGGTGACGAGTCTTTCTCTGGACAGAGCAGATGGTTTTCTACTGAGTCTTGATTCCTCACTTTGTGTGCATGGAGAAGATTTCCCACCAAACCCGACACCACGATGTCATGTGGGCAGAAATCTACAACGTCTCACTTCGGGGGGATGGGACACTCTTCTCTGTTGCAGCCCCACGTTGTGATTTAGACTCATACGACGGATGTATTGTTCCAGTAAAACCTTGCCTAGTGCAGCTTTAACCTTTATTGAAGAAAAGATGAACACATGGTCCCCGAGGTTTGAGCAGTTGCGGCTCAATTGGATCTTTTTCTGATCTTTAATCTTTAAAATGAATTAAATTAAGTTAAAACAAGTTTAATTCAAATCCTTATCAGGATCACTTGACCTGCAGACACACTGACACACAGTATCAGGTATGTATAGTAACGTCTATTCAGTTCACCATGTGTGTTAGTGTGTGTGAACATAAACTGGAATACACCTGAAAATGAGCTAACACTGAAATGTGCTCTGATTGGCCAGGCGTTCACACTGGATGCTGCATGTAGAGTTTAGTGGTAGACTGTGATTGTACCTCCCACCGAGTGCTGGGAACCACACACACATTCACACACATTCACACACACCTCCCTCACACTGTTTAAGCCCTGACCTCTGGAGAGGGGTCGAGGCTCGGGTCAAAGAAGACAATGAAAGGAAGGGAGGAGGCTGAAAACGAGGAGGAAAACGGAGGGTAAGATGAAGTGTGGAAAACTCAACATCTGTCCTTAACATCAGGGCAGTTAATCCAGCTCACAACCTTCATCATGCAGCATGCCCCCCCCCCCCCCCTCATCCTCATCCTCCTCCTCCTCCTCCTCCTCCTCCTCCTCCTCCTCCTCCTCCTCCTCCTCCTCAGAACTGTATTCCAGTAAAAGCAAAACGAGCCGAAAATAATCCTGGAGCCAAATGAAACTGTAGCAGTTGCAGCTGAATTGCAGCCTTCCTTCTCGTTGACCGCTCTGCTCCACCGTTGACCCTCGGGTTGCCTCTTCAAAATAAACTTCCCCCACCCTCTCTTGCCCTCTGACACACACACACACACACACACACACACACACACACACACACACACACACACACACATATAGTCTCAATACTGTGGGATTTACCATAACGATGAACTGCTACAACCTCTTTGTAGCAGTTCACCAGACTAGAAACACAGAGAGAGGGAGAGTCGCGCTGGGCTTCTCTGAGGTCCTCATTATAGCCTGTCGGAGATAATTAAAGGTTTATTCTGCCCATTTAGGCCGTGTTGACGTAGCACACAGCATGCACACCCTCACTACACTGTTACAATAGAAGGAGAGAGGAAGAGAGATAAAGGGATGAAAGAGGGAAAAAGAAATCACAGACAAACGATTCAAAATGTAAACTCTACAAGCCAGTTTGGCTGCAAGCTCTTATTTTCATGGCAAGTTGTTCTTTCCATGCAAGAGAGAGAGAGAGAGAGAGAGAGAGAGTAATTAGGAGGAGAGCTAGATGCTAAGAATAGCTAATACAGCAATTAGGAAGAGGAAACAGCAACAAAGGGAAGGAGGGAGAGAGAGAGATAGGGAGGGGGGGGGGGAAATAAACAGGAGATAGAGCGATAAAAGGAGAGGAGACACCAGGGGGGAAGAAGAGATGAAATCAGGGAGAGAATGAAGTACAGATGGAGGAAGGAGAGAGAGAGGAGAGATGAGATAAAGGAGAGCGATGGAAGGATGGAGGGAGGGAGGGAGGGAGGGAGGGAGGGAGGGATAGAAGTGAGAGACTATTTCTGGAGGCGATGAAAGCGGGGGAGATGGAGAGAAGGGAGATATGACCTCCGCCAGGACACGCAGGGGAAACATCCGCATATTTCCTGTTCACTAGAAACCTCTGGTCCAACTGGTTTCACCGGGCAGCCCAGATGATCCCGCCCACTGATCTGATTTGAAAATGTCCTCATGTCTGTTACTTCCTGTCCAGGTTCCTTCTATCTATGACATCACCCTGTCCAGGTTCCATAACGACGGAGCGGAAAGGGGAAAAGAACCGTTACTCCTATCTATGACATCATCCTGTCTCCTATCTATGACATCATCCTGTCCAGGTTCCTTCTATCTATGACATCATCCTGTCTCCTATCTATGACATCATCCTGTCCAGGTTCCATAACGGAGCGGAGAGGGGGAAAGAGCCGTTACTCCTGTCTATGACATCATAGTCCAATTACTAGCCGTCTAGTTTGCATGTTTCCCATGGGGCACTCTGGGTGTCGTCTTCCTGCGTCGGGGACCGCGGTAACTGATGCGCTGTAATTGTGTGCTTCTCTTTTCTTCTTCAAGTTTGTTCTCTTGAAGTTAATTTAGGTCGTTTCGCTCGGTGGAGTTCAGCAACCGTCACTCTGAGGTTTGTGTTACAAAAAGTACAGAGTAGCACATTTACACAACCAGAGACACTGAGAGAGTTTGGCCAGGTTGTATGAGGCAAACACTCTGCAAACATAGCCTCCATATTATGGCTATAACAGCTTGCATAAAAACACCAAATACAGAAACACATTAAAATGACTGTACATGTAACTGCCACTGAAAAATAAATAAAAAGTGCACAGAAAAATAAACAATTGGTCAACGCAAAGTCACCCTCCACACCCTAGCAGCTTCGTAACATGAACAATACGTTTGTAATCCCTGTTGTGTTTTCTCTGTCTGCCTTTTACAGAAATGAAATAACAACTTACAGCTTTGGCCTAATACAACAGCACACGTCTTAAGAATGTGTTTATACGGTGACGAATTGAATTTCACTGCCCATAAAAACCAAGCTGCTGATTACCAAGGGTGGAAGTAATTCATTCCATTCATTAATTCATTAGGCTCTTGTACATTTTTGAGTATATAAAATGTAGTGAAAATGTTGCAGGCTGTCCTGTTAGCACAATGGTGAGCCAATGGTAAATTACATCTGTTTGAAAGGATGGAAGCTAGCTAGCTTAGTTGTTAGCTAGCTAACAACTAACTCATTCACTCACTAACTAACTAATCAACTAACTAACTAACTCACTCACTAACCAACTAACTCACTAAGTCACTAACTCACTAACTAACTAACTGTACAATTAGATGTTCAGATTTGCCATAATAGCTCAAAAAACATCCATCCAGTATTATTGGTTTGAGTTAGCCTGGTTGTTCCTAGCTAGTTTGCTAGCATTGCTAGCTAGTTGCCTTGCTAGATAGCCTTGCTAGTAGATTTTTACACAAGTAATTTTACTTCTACTTGAGTATTCCAGTTCTCTCTCCACTCTGGTGCACTGCTAGCAGGGCTTCAGCATCATCATTCATATTTTATGGTCCATAA
>JAXDDW010000203.1:420000-425000 GCA_034670385.1 Hoplostethus mediterraneus
GGAGGAAGAAAACAGTGGAGAAGCTTCAGGAGAGGAAGAGGAGGAGGAAATAAAAGGAGGTGATGATTGACCAGCTGCTTTATGAGTTGTTCCACCAACCAGGATCTTCTCCTTTCTGCAGCACGAGTCTGAAACGTTTCAGTCAGACTGAACCGAGTCAGACGGAGAACTGATCCCAGGTCAGCAGAACTGAAGCTGAAGCTCCAGGTGGGAAGAGAGGATGAAGAGAGGAAGAAGAAAGGAAGAGAGAGGAAGAGAGAAGAAGAGAGAGGAAGAGAGAGGAAGAGAGAAGAAGAGAGAGGAAGAGAGAAGAAGAGAGAGGAAGAGAGAAGAAGAGAGAGGACGCCAGACAGAAGAATGAGAGGAATGTAACTTTACTGGTATGAAGGGACAAAAACTATGAGGACGTGATGGAAGGTGTGTGTGTGTGTGTGTGTGTGTGTGTGTGTGTGTGTGTGTGTGTGTGTGTGTGTGTGTGTGTGTGTGTGTTCAGTTCAGTAAACAAATTCCCCAATTACATACAGCAATAATTAAAGTTACTGGTGGATTTTGCAGTAAACCAGTAAACCAGTGAACCGGTAAACCGGTGAACCGGTGAACCAGTAAACCAGTAAACAGGTAAACCAGTGAACCAGTAAGCCAGTGAACCAGGAAACAAGTGAACCAATGAACCAGTAAACCAGTGAACCAGTATACCAGTGAACCAATGAACCAGTGAACCAGTGAACCAGTAAACAAGTGAACCAGTGAACCAGTAAACCAGTGAACCAGTGAACCAGTAAACAAGTGAACCAGTGAACCAGTAAACCAGTAAACGAGTGAACCAGTAAACCAGTAAACGAGTGAACCAGTGAACCAGTATACCAGTGAACCAGTAAACAAGTGAACCAGTAAACCAGTGAACCAGTAAACCAGTAAACGAGTGAACCAGTGAACCAGTAAACAAGTGAACCAGTGAACCAGTATACCAGTGAACCAGTAAACCAGTAAACAAGTGAACCAGTAAACCAGTGAACCAGTAAACCAGTGAACCAGTGAACCAGTAAACAAGTGAACCAGTGAACCAGTATATCAGTGAACCAGTAAACCAGTAAACAAGTGGACCAGTAAACAAGTGAACCAGTAAACCAGTGAACCAGTGAACCAGTAAATTAGTAAACAAGTGAACCAGTGAACCAGTATACCAGTGAACCAGTAAACCAGTTAACCAGTATATCAGTGAACCAGTAAACCAGTAAACCAGTAAACAAGTGAACCAGTGAACCAGTAAACAAGTGAACCAGTGAACCAGTAAATCAGTAAACCAGTAAACGAGTGAACCAGTAAACCAGTAAACGAGTGAACCAGTATACCAGTGAACCAGTAAACCAGTAAACAAGTGAACCAGTAAACCAGTGAACCGGTAAACCAGTAAACGAGTGAACCAGTGAACCAGTAAACCAGTAAACAAGTGAACCAGTGAACCAGTATACCAGTGAACCAGTAAACCAGTAAACAAGTGAACCAGTAAACCAGTGAACCAGTAAACCAGTGAACCAGTGAACCAGTAAACAAGTGAACCAGTATATCAGTGAACCAGTAAACCAGTAAACAAGTGGACCAGTAAACAAGTGAACCAGTAAACCAGTGAACCAGTGAACCAGTAAATTAGTAAACAAGTGAACCAGTGAACCAGTATACCAGTGAACCAGTAAACCAGTTAACCAGTATATCAGTGAACCAGTAAACCAGTAAACCAGTAAACAAGTGAACCAGTGAACCAGTAAACAAGTGAACCAGTGAACCAGTAAATCAGTAAACCAGTAAACGAGTGAACCAGTAAACCAGTAAACGAGTGAACCAGTATACCAGTGAACCAGTAAACCAGTAAACAAGTGAACCAGTAAACCAGTGAACCGGTAAACCAGTAAACGAGTGAACCAGTGAACCAGTAAACCAGTAAACAAGTGAACCAGTGAACCAGTATACCAGTGAACCAGTAAACCAGTTAACCAGTATATCAGTGAACCAGTAAACCAGTAAACCAGTAAACAAGTGAACCAGTAAACCAGTGAACCAGTGAACCAGTAAACCAGTAAACAAGTGAACCAGTGAACCAGTATACCAGTGAACCAGTAAACCAGTTAACCAGTATATCAGTGAACCAGTAAACCAGTAAACCAGTAAACAAGTGAACCAGTGAACCAGTAAACCAGTGAACCAGTGAACCAGTGAACCAGTATACCAGTAAACCAGTTAACCAGTGAACCGGTGAACCAGTAAACCAAACCTACTCTGTTCTTGTGTTTATTAAGTCGACTTGATGTTGAAAGTATTGTGAGTCATATTTACTGAGTCGTTTTCTCAACGCTGGTGTTGAGGTGAACCACTGAACAAAACCCTTTCCTGTTCTGGTGCGAGTCATCAGGATCCAGAAGAGCCAGTTCGGTCCTGATCCTGGAGAAGACTTCCAGTGACGCAGCAGATACCGGTCAGAACCGGCACACAGAACCAGTAGGAACCAGTCAGAACCAGTCAGAACCAGTCAGAACCAGTCAGAACCAGAACCACTGCTACAGAACCAGATGCCACCTGTCCAGCGAAGCAGCAACACTAACTGTGATGCAGCTTCATGGCTTTGTTTCATTCCCAAGGACAGGAACACTTTGTCCCAGAGGGAAACGGGAGAGTCGGGTTCTACCGGTTTCAGTTCAAACCGTTACCATGCCGCCGCTCTGCAGGTCCAAACAGGAACTGCAGACGTGTGTTGGCATCGCATCACACACCGGATCTCTCACGGCTTAACATGTTGATTCGTTTCACCCAACAACCATCCAGGCTGAAGGTGAGGAGACAACACACCGGTGTCAGGTGTCACAGGTGAGCAACACAACAGGAAACTGTCCACTGATTGGACACGGTCACACCAGGCTGACAGTGTGTATGGAACAGCTATGAAGGTCAGTTCTTGTGCTGTGTGTCATGTTAACATGTATTAATGATAATAATAATAATAATAATAATAATAATAATAATAATAACTATAATAATAATAATAATAATAATAATAATAATAATAAAGATAATAATAATAATACTAGTAATAATAATTATAATAGCAATAATAATAATAATAACAATAATAATAATAATAATAGTAAAGATAGTAATAATAATATAATAATAACAATAATAATAACAATAATAGTAAAGATAGTAATAATAATAATATAATAATAACAATAATAATAACAATAATAATAATAATAAACTTGCATACACACGATGTAGCTCAAAGTACTTTACATAAAATCAATAAAATCAATGGGTAGAAATAATAAAAGTAAATAATAAAAGTTAAATAGTAATAAATAGTCATTAAAAAAAGTAAAAGCAATGAAAGCAATGACAAGACAGGATAAAAATGATAAAAGTAAAATAGTAAAAAATAAGTAGAACAACAACAAAAGTAAGGATATCAATACCAATAAAATCTATTGGAAAACTTTTCTAAAAAAGTATTTTTATGTTGGATTATTACCACAACCCAGTGACACTGGACTGGTTTTGCTCTCATGATGCTGCAAAACAAAATCATGATTTATCTCTGAGGAATTTTGTTGTTTTTTTCTTTTCATCAGGTTGGGGTTGGGCGGTGATGTCACATGACCCAACGCTGTCAGGTGACAAAAAAAACATCTTCCATTTGGTGGATCCAGTTTGTCCCTGTAAATGGAACCTCAAACCTCTAACCTCTAACAATACAGTAATACAGCTGGATCTCTCTGTGTTTTGTGTTTTGTGTGTGTGTGTGTGTGTGTGTGTGTGTGTGTGTGTGTGTGTGTGTGTCTGTGTGTGTGTGTGTGTGTGTGTGTGTGTGTGTAGGAGTGAAACAGTCCTCCCTGGTATCTCCCCTGGCGTTGCTCCATGGCACACTGTGTGATTCATGCCAAGGTGATCCAGTCCATCCATCCCACTCATGGAGTAGTAACAGCAACTACACACACACACACACACACACACACACACACACACACACATTTAAGAGAACAAGTGCAGCGTTGAGGTTCGCTGCTAGTGGGTGGGAAACCTCGGCATCACCCAGAACTGCTTCCAAGCCAACCCTCAGTATCCTCCAGTATCCGGTCACGTCGGTGCAGGTAAGCATCCTGGCTGGCCACCGGTCACGCTGGCGTCTCTTCCTCGTCTGCGACCGGCTCCTCCCGGTATGATGGGATGACGATTATGGCAAAATGGTGAGTCGCCAAAAAAACCTGTTGATGTTTTAGATCGCTGAGACATTTCCTCCTATTAAACTCCATTTTCGTAGCTGTGCTGGAAGCATCTGGACACGACATTGCATCATTTGGCTAAACCAGCACACCACCAGACAACAACTGGACCCAAGTTGTCTTGCAGAGAACAAACCAACCTTTTTCACCACAGGAGGCGGGGCCAGTGGGCGGGGCTTGAAAGGTGATTAAGAGACAAGAGGGATGAAGTGTGTCCTGCTGGCTACACTGAGCTAGCAGGGTTGTGCTCCAGGTATGGAGTTGAAGGTTTGGCAATGCCAGCAACACATTTTGGCTAGCAGGTTATGATAGTGAAAGTCAGCTAAGCTAACCGTCTTGACCACCGGGTGAATGATCTCGGTTCTTCAGGACTGATGGTTCTGATCAACCCTTCCCACCGCTCCCTGCTCTGGTTGGTTCTGCTGCTGTTGCCAGATGTACCGCGAAGCCCCGCCTCTTCTTCTTCTTCTTCTTCTTGTAATTAGCCGGACCACAAAACAGCTGGTCCACGTCACGAGCGCTCCTCTGAACTGAGCTGAACTTCAGAGAGGAGTAGAAGAAGCCAGGAGGAGAGGAACGCTGCCCAGCCGCTGTCACGGGTTCGAACCTGCGAGGGGAAAACCCCAGGAGAGAGAGAGAGAGAGAGTTCTTTATTCCCTTCCTCTTTCACTCTGTCTCTCTCTTCCTCTTCCTCTTCTTTCTACGCCACCTCTATCTTACCATCTTTCC